>JAUJPP010000011.1:4102711-4168395 GCA_030562195.1 Nipponacmea schrenckii
TAATCAGAAATAGTCTACAGAGCTTACCTTTGAAATTTGAGCCTTCAAATCCATGTGTATCCATAATTATCCGTGTTTGAAAAATCATAATGTCGAAAGAAATTACGAACGTCCCGCCATATTGGATAACGGTTCGTCTTGATAATCAAAGAGTTATCCTTCCCGTCGTGCAATAGCCGTCATCTATATAAATAGAATACAACGCATTTTCAATTGTAGACTTTGTCAACAGGACACACAATTTTCAGACTGACTGGAGACCAGCCGCGTACAGCACGGAAAAAAAATGAAAAGTTAAATTTTTTGTTTGAGGTATATTTCAAGGTATTTTGCGATTTTCTTAGAGCTTGAGTATTTCTGAGGACTGTTTAAATGTAACAAAGGCCCAAAACGACCCCTAAAAATAAAGCCTGGGCCTCTTTAAGATTATACTGCCATGGGTATGCAGCAAGTTAAACCAATAAGGAGAAGATATCGAACGACGCCGTTTGGGGGTTGGGGGGGGGGGGGGGCAGACTGCTTTTTTCTAGTGGTGAATAGCTAGCTACAAAGAGACAGAGAATGACATAAAAAAAAAAAAGAGGGAGGCAAATCCTGTAAAACTGTTAAAATCATAAACAAGAGTTATCTATTCAGTTTGAAAACTATAAAATTTAGAGCCAAATTAAACATGGGCCATAAATTATCTAAATCCAATATCTTAAGACATAAAATATATCTTACAAACATAATAACATCCTAAACTTTGCCTAATTCATGAAATTACAAAGACTTTACCACATGTGAATCGCACGTTGATTCCAGAATCACATGTTCATGGTGGCCGATATCTTTTATAAACGAGTATATGTGTAGGTAAGCCTAAGATGTAAGTCGTAGCTGGAAATGAAATTAAATGAATGGAGTTTTACGTCCTCCTAACGAAGACGGTCGTAGCTAGACCAAGGTCTCAAGGGTGTATGGGGAGAGGGGTGAATGTCTTATTCAATGCAATTGCGTATCATCCAATCTAAAATACAATATGGCTTTTTTCTTCGTCCCCTTTGTAATCTAACAAGCTTACGAACACAGTCACGTTGTTTTCAACCAATCAAACCTTATTAATAGTGATGGTATAGCGACATAAAAGACGTTATCATCCTGCTCTACTTCAGGTTTCGCTGTCTTACAATTCGTAATTGTTGACTCTTTAATTGGTCAAATTGTGATCATTAACACTAAACTGAGTAACGTTTGGGGACATCGAATGAGCAAGATAATTAGGGAATACTATGTATCATTTCGATAATTATCTACTTGTGTTTTCAGTGTTCAAAACAAACGGTAGGCCTGATATCTCAGTTAGCGAGTCGTTATGTACAGTGTCAGCCAAGCGGATGTTGATAAAATGTAGTGGTTTTACTTTCATTTTGACTAGTTCAAAATTTTCATGGTCATGAGATTTCTGGAAAAAGTTATGGAAGGTTAAATTTCGTGATTTTATATGGAAATAGATGGCAAATGAATTAGCGGTCGTAGTCCAAAATTATTTCACCAGTTACCTCCCTTGAACTTGAAGTTGGTGTAAATTTTTTGTCGTTCTGTGGGTGGTGTATGTTGAGTAGTCATGGCGGATGTGGTACCGGACAGGATATGCTTACTCTTCTAGACACCGGATACCACTTTTATTAGGTTCACAAGTCCGCCGTGACAGGGATCCTTTCTACCAGCTGGTCCTTGGTTAAACCTCTTGGCATTGATCTTTCCCGGATTATCCATACCCAATTTCAACTGGGTGGACTGGAATTATGAGTGAAGATGACTTATTCAAGGTCGTATTCATGGGTAAATGGGGGTAGTGAAATAGTTGACCCGAACTGTAGAGTAGATTGTGGTTACATATCATTAAACAAAATCACAAGATATAAAAGAGAACCACAGGTCACCCGACTCATCCGCCGAGCCATCGCCCTTCCATTTGTTCCAGTCGGTCAGATAGAAGATGTTTGGTTAAATATCCTAGAAGATTCGCCAGAAGATGCAAATATTACAGCATTTACAGACTATATAACAACCTATTGGGTGGAAGGTGACCATGGGCGAATGCTCTGGAATCACTACGAAACAAATGGACCACGAACCACCAACCACGTAGAAGGATGGCATAGAAAGCTCAGCATGCAGATTCCATCTTCAAATCCTAATATTTTCTCAGCAATCCACTTTATAAAAATCGAACAAGCGTATGTGGAGGTAACTGTACAGCAGTTACTTAGTGGTGGCTCTCTTCAACCCCGTAAACGAAAGTATAGGAATCTGGACAATGCCTTGCTGTCTTACAAACGGGATTTAGAGACTGGAGAGAAAACCATTATGGAATTTTTAGATTGTGTGTCCAATTTGACAGGATTTTAATTTTAACATATATTGTATTTCTTGCTAGTTTTTTAATAAAATTTATTGTTAATTGGTGTTATAAGTTGAGTCAGTTTGATCATTGACCGATTACCGACAGATTAACGACAGATTAACGACAGGGTCGGCAAATCTACACTCATCAAAGACAACCGGGTAAGTGAGAATAACCCAATTTACCCACTCTTTTATCTAATCAGTTTTCTGAATTTCATTATAAATCATGTGACATTTGAAATAGAGTTTAGTCAGTAAAATTACTAGAACCAATATTATAATATCTATCTAAATTTACCCACTCTTTTATCTAATCAGTGTTCTGAATTTCATTATAAATCATGTGACATTTGAAATAGAGTTTAGTCAGTACAATTACTAGAACCAATACTGTAAACGAATATTAAACGTTAGAAATACAACTCCATATTGTATGATCTATGGAGAAACAGGCAGATTTCTTATTATTTTAAATATTCAACAACGTATGATTTTATTTTAGTCAAATTTAGACCATTAAATCAAACGGAAATTTAATTATAATATATGAATTGTTAAACAAATAGAATTCTATATATTGTATATATACACCATTTATATTTATAATGTAGAAATTGTTATATGTATGTATTATGTAATCTCTTGTTATCCACGCTGTGGGTCTGAGTTCTGTTCTGTTCTGTTCTGTATAACCCATCCACCAGATGATAACGTTCAGCCTTTTGAAGACATGTGATACAAACACCATATTATAATGTTATTAAATATTTTTAAACATGGTTCATATTTATAATAACTTATTATGTTGAATAAACGATACTAATTTATCACTTACTTTTCTTCTTTACAGTTCTCTATAACTCTATAACTCAAACTTAAACACAGATAATGATCTGATCTGTGTGGAACAGTCCATATATTGATAGGTAGAAGACAGGGGATTAGTTTTCCAGTCATGTATATTCTCTGTTGTTATAAGATGTATAACACGTGACCTATATGACTGATGGGAGGGAACCCTTCCAATGGCCAGTTATATCAATAAAGGCTGATTCATGTAATCCTAAGAAAGGGGACTGTTTGAGAATATGAAATGAAATGAGTTTTAGTTCTACTCTTTTGCTGAAAGATGGAAAACGCCTTGCAGAGTGCAATGAGGGAAATTTTGTCAGAACAGCGACATTGGGCATTTTACGATTGGCAACTGTCGAAGGGATCTTTAACGTAGACAGCCTATAGCACAATGTCGGTTTAATGTCTAATCTGAGCCATCAGATGCTTCTTCCATGGCATCATCTCCGACCTGCATCAAAAACAAAGGATTGAACTCCTTATTCTGTAATCCAAGTGAAAGAGGACAGTGAAGTGGTTGAAGGGAGATAAGCTCCAAGGGTTTTTAAATGCCCTTCTATTTCCATGTCAAACCACGAAACTCAACCTTTTATGAACTTTTCAAATAATCTCATTGAAAACTTTCTACTATATCACATGAAAGCCTGGCCAATACTTGGTTTATGTACAAAACTTCAATATAGCATGACCATGAAAATTTTGAACTAGTCAAACTGAAAGTAGACCACTATATTATATCAACGTCTGCTTGATTGTCACTGCACACAAACAAAACCACTATTGTCAGAATCATATCTCTTATCGTTTAACACAATCTGGAAGAAAAAGCAATTTCAGACACCAAATATCAAATCTAGACCAAACATTGTTTTGAACAATTTTTATATCTTCAAATTCAAATACCAATCTTGTTACGTTTTAGTTTAGTTATCGTATTTCCAATCTGAAGAAAGATCAATTTGAGAAATCAAATTTCAATTCTAGACCTAAAATTAGACAGTTATAGACATGCAACAACCTATCAAAATAAAATGGCTTAATCAATCATTTGAATAAAATATTTTAGTGGTCTGAGTCTATACGAGTGCACCCTCAATTAACTATAGTTATCTCCCTTTAAAATGATATTTTATTCGTACAGTAAAACGACAAACAATTATATATTTTAATACCTATCAGAATAATTTACCTTCTATTTCTCTTTTTTGAAAATGTCGAGTAATCTTTAAGGTGAACGAGTGATATTGTTCAATACAAGGTACCATTAGTTCATATATAATAGACCCTCTCATGTTTCCCGTTATGCATGCGCGAGTGATTCACCGTTCGCCGGTCAGATGAGTCGCAGTAGTTTACGCTCAAAAAATGGCGAATTGTTGCTTTCAACTGTTCATACTACCGTCTTCAGAGATGGTTAAAGAGTCGTTAACTTTTGGAAATAAAAATCACACACACGCATTTGTTCAGTTCACTTCAACTATGGTAGACCATCAGCAGAAAATCCTTATCCTCTGCTGATATGACCTTAATCCCGGTGTGACTAGACAACCCCCCTAAGAGCGCACAACCAGGCAGTCCCAGGAGGTAGCGGCACCGGAAGGTTCTCCTCAAACTGAAAATGATAGCAATTTATCGTCAAGTATTCTGCAAGCCCTTGAGAAACAGACGAACGGTTCACACACACTCTTGTCCAAACCCAGCCTTTCAGATCACAACTATTCATTTGTTTATAAAATGTGACTGTTCTGACTGCTGTCAATGTGCTGGTTGTATACAGAAACAACTTCAAATCTGAAAGCTCCAGCTGAGGATTGACCACTTAAAAAACATGCTAAATGTGAAAGATAATGAGCCTTAACAGTTCTTAGTGCATTCAATTACAAAATCTGACAAAAAAAGTCAGTTTGTATTTAGGTGTTCCTAACAAAAAGTGTTTTTTCAAATTATTTGACTTGGTGACTAGACGATGCAAGACTATTCAATATCCTGGACCAGCATCGAATGTATCGTTCCTGTCAACCAAAGTTCAGATACCCACGTTGGGCGCCAAAATGTAACCGGGCTAGCTCAATGGGGGAAAACTAACTGGTGTTGTAATGAAAACTCTTTTATCAGTTCATAACTTTATATAAAAACCCTGTAAAATAATATGATACAATTAATAAAATAAACATACATCAACAATAACATAGTACAGTATATTTAGTATCATAATCAAATATATCTATATACACATAAAATACCTATTTACACTTACACTATCAATATATACAGACTATATCTATACTTTTCATTATGAAATATATTTAATAAAAGTAAAACTAACCCAAAGATGGGGTTTTAACAAAAGCTGCTGAATACTATATAAACTATCTGATCTTATACCATAATATCTTAAACCTGTGAATTAATTACAATAAAGTTAAACAATAATTAAACATACTTAATTAAACATATATATATGAAAACTAAGAAAATTCAATATGGCTGCCATTGTTACTTTTGAATTACCATGGTTACATTTACACAACTCTCTTACAAAATATAGTTTCCCCAGTAAGACAATTACCCAATAAAATACCCAAAACACACATACCTGTGAAGTTATTTAAAGGAAATAACTATTGATGAAGACAGAGTTCGAAGTAGCTGGCTGGATATTTTCTAAGAGTTAGAAAAATGCTGCTTTCTACTTCAAAGACTAAGGTAAAAGTAAAGTGCCTGACTGGATAGGTGATGAACTCACTAACAAGTCACTTAGCTGGCCAATGACAGAAGATGACATTGTCCAGTGAGGTCAGTTCAGTAAGAAACTTAGAGAGGGCAAATGATTAAAACATTAGTATAAGGCCAGTGTAAGGTAATTATGTGCTCATTAAAACAGTAGTGGTGCATTAAGATAAAACAACCATTAAATAAAAGAACCAAGTTTCTATTAAAATGTGGGGGGTTACGAGTACCTGATATATTTCATTATAATTTGGCATTAAAATGTACCTGGATTAAAATGTACCTGGATTAAAATGTACTTGGATTAAATGTACCTGGATTAAAATGTACCTGGATTAAAAGACTTTACGATAATAGTGACAAATATAATTACTTTACTAAAGAATTTCCACAGTTTTATACTCTTTTATTTTCTACGGGTAAATATTACTTAAGTAGCCTTAATGTTAAAAATAACTTCTGGAAAGATGTCTTACAATCTTACAAGTATCTTTATGGTCCTTTTTAGTTAAATTATTAAACGACATGTTTTATGAAATACTTTTATTTCAAACATCACTTCATATCCAGTCTTAGTAACTAAATATTATATTTACCCTGTTTTATAACGTTTTGGCTAAACTTTGAGTGTTTCTGAAGAAGGCATTTAGCCGAAACGTTATAAAACAGGACAAATTTATACAATTTTAATTGTTTTCCCCTATTTTGGGAATTTGTGATATAATTTATTATATTTACGTTTGTAAAAACCTAACAAATATTCCACACGTGAAAGGAATGATCAATTTTATAATTTTTCACAGCAAAGTTGACAATTTGTGTGACCAGACACATTTAGGTACTATCCAACAACTCCTATTAAAGGGTTTAAGTATTTTTTTTCTTTTTTTGTAGTGAATCTCTTCCAAAAAAATTAATAGTAGTGCTTATATTGAATATGTGAATATGTTTGTATATTGTATATTTCATTTAGTACTCTGTTAATATGTTATACTGTTTTTGTAATATGCAATAAAAAAAAAAAGTAATAGATAAATAAGTTTAAACTGTAGAATAATTAATAGATAGGAGTTATAGATATTGGATGATGAATTTAAGATGTAGATGATGAAACTCCAGCCAACTGTATTATCTGTGAAATGTATGAAATATGAATCAGTGAATTATGAGTCAAAGATTTGATTAAAACTATTAAGTTAAGACTGTATTGATACCTTTAATATGAAATTAATTAAAGATATATTGTTAAACTGGGTTACTTTCTGTTACTTTCTGTTACTTTCTGTTACTTTCTGTTACTTTCTGTTACGTTTGCTAGAAGCTTTTTGAGTCCTTTGCATGTACCAAAATCAACACATGTACCATTTTATAATTGCTTATTGTGTGATAAGAGTGGCCGTATGGATAATGCTTGTAACTCTCAATGCCAAAATGAAGGATATGGTGACAATATCGTGTGCTGTCCAATAAAAAAGAAATAAACTATAAACTTGTAAAGCTACCTTGTAAATAATTAGATTTAATAATAAACATGCTGACTAACAAATATTGTCAGTCTCTTTCTAAAATTTGTTGAGATTATAAAGGCTGTCTCACTCTTATTTAAACAATACAAAATATTGAGGTCTAATTATCTTTGTTATAGGCCCACATGAAATGTGGTCGTATATTGCCGTCACCCATCTCCGTCCGTCCGTCCGTCCGTCACAATTGCTCGTAAAGACCCAAGAAGGCAAAATTCTTGACGAATTTTGTTCGAACTTGGTGTGAGTGTTCGTAATCACCCAAGGATGAACTCTATTGAAAATATATTAGTCTAACAATATTCTTCGGTTATTCAGCCTAATTCACATTACATGGAGCTGTCGAATCAAAGTTTTCATTGAGTTAAAAACAGAAAATGGTGTGATCTATTTGTATCTAATCTTCTATCGAACTTGAACTATAGTTTATTACAAAACAAAGCATGTGATAGATAAACCAACATCTCTAACCTTATGGCAAGATATTATATATAACACAAGGTTACAAGATAATAAATATGGGATAAAAACACACTTCGAATCACAAAGTACATAACTTTTTAACACAAGTAACATCAGGTGAAAATTATTTTTATTTAATTTATCAAATCTGATAACAGCTATCTATCACATGCATTCGGTCCATATCTGAATAAACATGTCTCGTGGAGAATGAGGATCTATTACGATAACAATTTCACCATTTGTTAGTGTTTTAAAGGGAATTTTCCATTTTAAGTGCTTTTAAGGGTTGGCAAGAACTCACAAAGCCATCTTCGCCAGAACTGTCCTACCAAGTCCTGAACTCTACGCCAACGTCTACGAGGATCATACCGAATCTCACTCCAATTAGGTGGTTCTTTAGCCCCAGATTTATCACACTAGAAATGGTTCGGGGTAAGAACTGGGTCATCGTCCACCAACATAACATAAAGGGCGACTATTTAAGAGACCTTCGGCACTAACAATTGCGGTTAAGAAATATCTGCATCTTGAAGAATAGCTTTTATGGCTCGTTTGGCTGATTTGATCATACTTTCGAAAACATCAGTTTATTCCCTTATTTAATAAATAGTTGCCTATTTTAGATTGATCGAGTGCGTCGACAAGCTCTTTCAGTTCATGATTGGCACTAACAAAATTAGACCCATTGACTGACACAATTTCTATCGACACAAATCTATCCAAAGCCGAAAAGAAACTGTCTGTGTCCAAGCTCCACGTCATCTCTAGGTGCACAGCTCGAGTTGTCAAAGAAGTCCACAAATGTATAATGAGATTTGTCAGAAGCGGTCATGTCGCTATTCACAAGACAGCGAGTTATTTACGTGTTTCCAAATACTAATCTTTGATATGCGTAATCGTCTACGTAATGACTTTTCAAGGTTCAAGAATATTGTATAGGACAATCATATACATGTATATATATATTGTTAGTCATTTTTTCTCTTGAAAGTAGATATCAACATGTACTATATACAGTTATTATCTAATCATGTTCCTTTCATTGAATAACCTGTATATCATCACGTGTATATCTACTGATATTTCATTTCCGGAGAATTAAATCATGTGATTCATGGAAATTAATTATCGTTAATTGTTTTTACGTCCTTATAAGGCAATATTCAAGGAGCCTTTTCTAAGTAAAGTAGAGAAAACCAGTATATAATGTAACTTTTAAAAATCTTTCTCATACTGCGCTAGGTGATACATCATACCGGTTGGTGACCGTCAACAGATTATAACTTCTTCATCAAATATTTCCTGATAAACCATAGAAAATATCACACCTACATCTCTAGTGTGTTTTATATCTAAACAGTCTATATTCAACTAGGATATATCTAGTGTGTTTTATATCTACACAGTCTATATTCAACTAGGATATATCTAGTGTGTTTTATATCTAAACAGTCTATATTCAACTAGGATATATCTAGTGTTTATATCTAAACAGTCTATATTCAACTAGGATATATCTAGTGTGTTTTATATCTACACAGTCTATATTCAACTAGGATATATCTAGTGTGTTTTATATCTAAACAGTCTATGTTCAACTAGGATATATCTAGTGTTTATATCTAAACAATCTATATTCAACTAGGATATATCTAGTGTTTATATCTAAACAGTCTCTATTCAACTAGGATATATCTAGTGTGTTTTATATCTAAACAGTCTCTATTCAACTAGGATATATCTAGTGTGTTTTATATCTAAACAGTCTCTATTCAACTAGGATATATCTAGTGTGTTTTATATCTAAACAGTCTCTATTCAACTAGGATATATCTAGTGTGTTTTATATCTAAACAGTCTATATTCAACTAGGATATATCTAGTGTGTTTTCTATGTGAGTGTTATATCTCAATATTCTGAATGTGAGTTATAGAATTTTAAAATGGCCACAGTAATAATGGAACCGGAATGTGATATTTGTTTCAAAATAATAACGATACCAAAGTCTTTACCATGTGGTCATACCTTCTGTATGACTTGTATAGAAAAACATATTAGTAGTATTGAGAGACATATTGGTACTAAAATAAATATATTCCCCTGTCTAATGTGTAAGAAGGATGTGAATATTCCAGAAGGTGGGGCTAGAAACTTTCCAACTAACTTTAAACTTATGGAATTGATGATCAAGATCAAAGGTCAAACTGACCAACCTCAACCTTTCTCAACAACACAAGCAGAACGACCTCAACCTTCCTCAACTACACGAGCAGAACCACCTCAACCTTCCTCAACAACACAAGCAGAACCACCTCAACCTTCCTCAACAACACAAGCAGAACCACCTCAACCTTCCTCAACAACACAAGCAGAACCACCTCAACCTTTCTCAACAACACAAGCAGAACCACCTCAACCTTCCTCAACTACACGAGCAGAACCACGTCAACCTTCCTCAACAACAAAAACAGAAACAACTCAACCTCCTCCCTCAACAACACAAGCGGAACCACCTCAAACATCCTCAACAACACAGGCGGAACCACCTCAACATTCCTCAACAACACAAGCAGAACCACCTCAACCCTCCTCCACAACACAAGCAGAACCACCTATACATTCCTCAACAACACAACCAAAATGTCCCAACCACAATCAGAGGGAAGTGGATTATTACTGTAATAATTGTAATATAGGATTGTGTTCAAAGTGTATATTAGGACAACACAAAGAACACGAAACATTGGATATAGAAAGTGACGAAACACGAAATAAAGCCATAGAAAAACTTGAACGTTCACAAAATATCATCAAAAATAGAATCAAAAACTTGGAGAAAACTCGCTCTACATTATTAGAATCATTTAAAGAAATGAAATCATTGTGTGAAGATTCCTGTGCTAAAGTGACTGAAAAAACTGAACAAATTGTTTCTGATGTAAGAAAAGGGTGTGAACAGATTATAAAAGATATCAGAAATAATTTGGAAGAAAATAGGAAGAAAGTAGAAGATAGAGAAATGGAAATAACAAGTGAAATAAATTTATTAGAAGGTAATATGGAATCAAATATTTCACCTTCTACTAAAACAACATTAAATATTTTACAAACATTGCCTCGTTTGTTAGAAATAGAAAAACAGGGCGAGAAAGATTATAATCTGTGTGTTCAGTATTTACAGTGGGTGGGGAAAGATTTTAGTTTAGATATAGATCAGGTAGGGTCTGTTATTTCTAAAGAATCATGTTACATACCAGGTCCGTATCAGTTTATATTTGATATCAGTGATATACAGAAAAAGAGCGCCTGGTATTACAATAAGAATAAGTTTAGAAACAATAACCTGGTATGGAGTTGTAGTGTAGGGAGAAATTTCGGTGATTTACATATTGATATTCAACTATTACAAGATGACAATCCTAAACTAGACTACTGTATTATTGATTGTACAATCAGTGTATTGAATATAGATGATAGTAAAACTATAACTAAATCATTTAGTAACAAGAAAATATGGCCTGAAGAAGTAAATGTGTTTCCGTGGTTTGATTTGTTAAGTAATTTAAAGTTCATGTATTATATCACCCTGACTGAACTCACTGATCAAACCAAGGGTTATTTAAATAATAAAAATCAGTTTGTGGTCCAATTCAATTTAAAAAAGATTAGAAAAATATCGTGGAAATAGAGTTTAGTCAGTAAAATTACTAGAACCAATATTATAATCTCTATCTAAATTTACCCACTCTTTTAATCAGTGTTCTGAATTTCATTATAAATCATGTGACATTGGAAATAGAGTTTAGTCAGTAAAATTACTAGAACCAATACAGTGAAACTTCTCTTAACCACATCCTCTATAAACCGGCTTCCCCTGTAAACCGACATATTTGAAAATTCCTGACCGAATCACTATATTATACTTATTATTTAATTATAACTGTTAATTTACATGAGCTAGAAAACAACTTATTGACCAGTCAAGAAAAGCCATGTTTGAATTAAATAGAAAAATAAGAAATATATCACTCCCAATAGATTTACAATTTAAATTATTTGACACGTTACTGTTACTGATCCTACTGTATAGATGTGAAATTTGGGGATTTAAGAATTGTTCAGATCTAGAAAAAATTCACACAAAAACTGTAAACGAATATTAAACGTTAGAAATACAACTCCATATTGTATGATCTATGGAGAAACAGGCAGATTTCTTATTATTTTAAATATTCAACAACGTATGATTTTATTTTGGTCCAAACTCACCAATCCAAATTCTGAAAAACTATCTCATAGAATATATAACCTTGTGTTAGAGTTACATCAGACAGGTCAAAAACAGTTTAAATAGATATAATTCATACAAGAAAATACTTGATCAAAATGGACTACCTAACCAATTTATTTTATCGATCGTGAAATAAAATGCTCCATCAACAAAAACCCCAAGATCAATTTATCCCAAAAAAGAACAATGATATTAGTATTTCCTCTAGAGGAGAGATGTATTCTCTATTAAAACACAATTTTGGAATTGAAGAATATTTACTCAAATTGAACTCTTTTCAAAGAATTAACTTATATAAATTTGGGACTTGTAATCTAAAATTACCGATTGAAACCGGTAGATGGAATAACACCCCTAGAAATAATAAAATATGTCTTTTATATAAAATTGAAGTTGGCGATGAATATCACTACCTTTTTCTTTGTCAACATCCATCAATATTATTTTTCAAAACTAAATACATCCCTATTTATTATACAACCTATCTATCAAAATATAAAATAAAAAACTTATTTTATTATAATAATATACGAGTTCTATCGAATCTAAGTGTATTCTTCTATCATATTGAAAAGACAATATTAAAATGTAAATAATTTATACCATTAAATCAAACGGAAATTTAATTATAATATATGAATTGTTAAACAAATAGAATTCTATATATTGTATATATACAACATTTATATTTATAATGTAGAAATTGTTATATGTATGTATTATGTAATCTCTTGTTACCCACGCTGTGGGTCTGAGTTCTGTTTTGTTCTGTTCTGTATAACCCATCCACCAGATGATAACGTTCAGCCTTTTGAAGACATGTGATACAAACACCATATTATAATGTTATTAAATATTTTTAAACATGGTTCATATTTATAATAACTTATTATGTTGAATAAACGATACTAATTTATCACTTACTTTTCTTCTTTACAGTTCTCTATAACTCTATAACTCAAACTTTAACACAGATAATGATCTGATCTGTGTGGAACAGTCCATATATTGATAGGTAGAAGACAGGGGATTAGTTTCCCAGTCATGTATATTCTCTGTTGTTATAAGATGTATAACACGTGACCTATATGACTGATGGAAGGGAACCCTACCAATAGCCAGTTATATCAATAAAGGATGATTCATGTAATCCTTAGAAAGGAGACTGGAGATGTTTGAGAATTGGAAAATGAAATGAATGGAGTTTTACGTCCTACTGTCCAACACCCAATGGGATACAGAAGACGGACGTCGTACAGTGTGCAAAGAGGGAAATTTTGCCAGGACAGCGAAATTGGCCCTTTTACGATTGACAACTGTCAACGGGTCTTTAACGTAGACATGGAAGAAGCGTCTTGTCACTCGGATAGAACACGGGGCATCAGTTATTGTCCTATCCGAGCGACTAGACCCTTCTTCCATGTCATCACCCCCGACCTGCATCAAAAACAAAGGATTGAACTCTGAATCCTCAAGCTATAGTCGGTTGAACCCAGGCTGTAGTTCAAGTTAGTGAGGACGGTTAAGTGATTAAAGGGAGGTAAGCCCTAAGGGTTTTTAAAAGCCTTTTTATTCCCATGTTAGATCACGAAACTCAACCTTTTATAAACTTTTCAAATAATCTCATTGAAAACTTTCTACTATATCACATGAAGGCCTGGCCAATACTTGGTTTCTGTACAAAAATTCAATATAGCATGACTGTGAAAATTTTGAAATAGTCAAACTGAAAGTAGACCACTATATTATATCAACGTCTGCTTGATTGTCACTGCACACAAACAAAACCACTATTTTTAGAATTATATCTCTTATTGTTTCACACAATCTGGAAGAAGAAGCAATTTCAGACACCAAATATCAAATCTAGACCAAACATTGTTTTGAACAATTTTTATATCTTCAAATTCAAATACCAATCTTGTTACGCTTTAGTTTAGTTATCGTATTTCCAATCTGAAGAAAGATCAATTTGAGAAATCAAATTTCAATTCTAGACCTAAAATTAGACAGTTATAGACATGCAACAATTAATCAAAATCAAATGACTTAATCAATAATTTGAGTCAAATATTTTAGTGGTCTGAGTCTATACGAGAGCACCCTCAATTAACTATAGTTATCTCCCTTTAAAATGATATTTTATTCGTGCAGTAAAACGACAAACAATTATATATTTTAATACCTATCAGAATAATTTACCTTGTCTTGTTCTATTTTGAAAATGTCGAGTAATCTTTAAAGTGAACAACTCGAGTTCGATTCTGAATTGGAACGAGTGATATTGTTCAATACAAGGTACCATTAGTTCATATATAATAAACCCTCTCATGTTTCCCGTTGTGCATGCGCGAGTGATTCACCGTTCGCCGGCCAACTGAGTTGCAGTAGTTTACGAGCAAAAATGGCGAATTTTTGCGTTTTCAACTGTTTTAATTCATACTACCGTCTTCAGAGATGGTTAAAAATCACACACACGCATTATTTCAGTTCACTTCAAGGATGGTAGACCATCAGCAGAAAATCCTTATCCTCTGCTCAGCAAGGGATATGACATTAATCCCGGTGTGATTAGACTAGAGCACACCCAGGCAGTCCCAGGAGGTAGCGGCACTAGTAGATTCTCCTCACACTCAAAGTGACAACAATTTATCGTCAAAAAGCTACAAGCCTTTGAGACACAGACGAACGGTTCACACACACTCTTGTCCAAACCCAGCCTTTCAGATCACCACTATTCATTTGTTTATAAAATGTGACTGTTCTGACTGCTGTGAATGTGCTGGTTGTATACAGAAACAACTTCAAATCGGCAAGCTCCAGCTGAGGATTAAACTCTTAAAAAACATGCTAAATGTGAAAGATATTGAGCCTAAATAGTTCTTAGTGCATTCAATTACAAAATCTGACAAAAAAATCAGGTTGTATTTAGGTGTTCCTAACAAAAAGTTTTTTTTTTTTCAAATTACTTGACTTGGTGACTAGACGATGCAAGAATATGCAATATCCTGGGCCAGCATAGAAAGTATCATTCCTGTCAACCAAGGTGCAGAAACACAGTGTTAGTAAAGGTAAACAAGGTCCACGTAGGAAGATTAGTATTAAGCAAGAATTGATATTAACACTTATGAAGCTAAGGTTAAAATCTAACTTTTGAGTTTTTATCTGATATGTTTGGAGTAAGTGGTAGCCTTACATTACAGACATTCTATAGTTGGATCAAGTCATTATCACATCCGTTAAAGACCCTTATATACAAACCACCAAAGGAAGAGGTGAAAAGGACACTACGAATAACTAGATCTGCACTAGAAGGCAAGATGTATCCTAAATCTCCCTTTACTGTCTAGATCCGCTGTCGTCAAACCCTAGCCAAAGAATGAATGAATTTCCTTATCTGCCACTGAACTTATTCCTAGTAAAGGTCCTTTGTCTACGTTTCCTTTGTCTGTCCCGTCCAGTCATTATGTTTAAAAATAAGACTCCCCTATTGTTAAGTTAAACCCGAATTACTATAGCTTACTTCCTAGTTGAATAACCCATTGTTTAAAAAGCCTATTGTTGAGAAAGTCCACTCCACGGTCTGACACCTAATGTTGCTACTCCTAAATCTATTCAGTGAATGACATGAGTGAATCCTTGTTTTCTACTTATTTAAAACTTGAATGAACCTTCTATACCTGTACTACCTGTCTATATTATTTGTTTATCCCTATTCTAGAATCAACATCTTACAACTAATGCAGACCATTAATACATGATATTCAATACAGCAATGTTACAATGTGCTAAATGCATCAAGAGGAATAATTGACTGCTCCGAGTTTTTCATTGAAAGACCAAACAGCCTTGATGTTCAAACAGCTTCTTGCTCAGACTACAAACACCTCAATACTGTGAAGGTCTTAGTAGACATTTCACCAACTGGGTACTTAAATCCAATACAACCAGGTGACTTAATATTACAGGGGCTTTCTAATAGAAGAGGAATAAATCGTTCGAGGGGCAATACTTTACATCCCACCCTCGGCTAGAGGGGCAGAACAGATGTCCAGAGAAAAGGTTATGAAAACTGAAAGGTTATAAAAAGGGGTGGCAAACCTAAGGATACATGTAGAGACGGCAATACATAGGATTAAATGGTTTAAGATACTTTCTGACACTTTTCCAATTCCAATGGATCCATTGATTGACGATGTTCTTGTCGTCTGTTCTGAACTTACTAATCTGTATATCTCGCTTGTAAAGGAAATAACATCAAAATCAGATGTTTACATGTCTTAGATGTGCATGACTATATCACAGTGAACATATAGCAGCTCACACATATTGATTATACTTGATGTGTATGTGTTAGCTACCTGCTATAATGTTTTCTGATATATTTTCATACAGACTTCGTTTGTACCTTTTGTAAAGATTAAATATGAACAATTTACATTTTATATTTGACACTATGAGGCTATAATGATTTGTTTGATTGGTGTTTTAGCCAGATTGCCAGCTTCAGGTATCAAACACAGCCCAGGAGTACAATATGCTCATAGAACAATCACTCATCCAGAAAGGTTTACAATTTGGACACAACCACTCATCCAGAAAGGTTTACAATCTTGACCTAACCACTCATCCAGAAAGGCTTACAATCTTGACTCAACCACTCATCCAGAAAGGCTTACAATCTTGACACAACCACTCATCCAGAAAGGTTTACAATCTTAACACAACCACTCATCCAGAAAGGTTTACAATCTTGACACAACCACTCATCCAGAAAGGTTTACAATCTTGACACAACCACTCATCCAGAAAGGTTTACAATCTTAACACAACCACTCATCCAGAAAGGTTTACAATCTTGACACAACCACTCATCCAGAAAGGTTTACAATCTTGACACAATAACTCATCCAGAAAGGCTTACAATCTTGACACAACCGATCATCCAGAAAGGTTACAATCTTGACACAACCACTCATCCAGAAAGGCTTACAATCTTGACACAACCACTCATCCAGAAAGGTTACAATCTTAACACAACCACTCATCCAGAAAGGCTTACAATCTTTACACAACCACTCATCCAGAAAGGCTTACAATCTTGACACAACCACTCATCCAGAAAGGCTTACAATCTTGACACAACCACTCATCCAGAAAGGCTTACAATCTTGACACAACCACTTATCCAGAAAGGTTTACAATCTTGACACAACCACTCATCCAGAAAGGTTACAATCTTGACACAACCACTCATCCAGAAAGGCTTACAATCTTGACACAACCACTCATCCAGAAAGGTTTACAATCTTGACACAACCACTCATCCAGAAAGGCTTACAATCTTGACACAACCACTCATCCAGAAAGGCTTACAATCTTGACACAACCACTCATCCAGAAAGGTTTACAATCTTGACACAACCACTCATCCAGAAAGGTTTACAATCTTGATTCAACCACTCATCCAGAAAGGTTTACAATCTTGATTCAACAACTCATCCAGAAAAGGGTTTTCAATCTTGATTCAACCACTCATCCAGAAAGGTTTACAATCTTGACACAACCGATCATCCAGAAAGGCTTACAATCTTGACTCAACCACTCATCCAGAAAAAGGGTTTACAATCTTGACTCAACCACTCATCCAGAAAGGTTTATAATCTTGACACAACCACTCATCCAGAAAGGTTTACAATCTTGATTCAACCACTCATCCAGAAAGGTTTACAATCTTGATTCAACAACTCATCCAGAAAGGTTTACAATCTTGATTCAACCACTCATCCAGAAAGGTTTACAATCTTGACACAACCGATCATCCAGAAAGGTTTACAATCTTGACACAACCACTCATCCAGAAAGGTTTACAATCTTAACACAACCACTCATCCAGAAAGGTTTACAATCTTGACACAACCGATCATCCAGAAAGGTTTACAATCTTGACACAACCGATCATCCAGAAAGGTTTACAATCTTGACACAACCGATCATCCAGAAAGGTTTACAATCTTGACTCAACCACTCATCCAGAAAGGCTTACAATCTTGACACAACCACTCATCCAGAAAGGTTTACAATCTTGACCTAACCACTCATCCAGAAAGGTTTACAATCTTAACATTTCTTACAACGAATACCACATAAATACACTGCTGTCTGAACTCGTGTCAATATCATTAACATTCTTTACAACAAGTACCACATAAATTCACTGGTTCTGAGGAATTTTTTTCCAGTTTTTCTATTTTTGAATGTTTTCGTACCGTCTTTCCTGCATTTGACGTTACACCAAACTAAGATTATATTTGGTATGGAGGTATCATGTTGCCAAATTCTCGATTGTGTTGCAGCTTTAAAATACCAATGTCGTCGTTACAAAATGAAGTAATATGGCGCTGTATGTGGTTCAAAATAGGATCCAAATAAGAATGTATAGATTCTTAAGATCACGTCGTCATTTCTAAGGTAGAAGTGACTAATCTTATAACATTGAAGTATTTTTTCAATTTTAGTCTTTCTACAACGTAATGTAGAACGCAGGCTTTGTAGAACGCAGAACGCGCATTGTTACCTTTGGAACTTTTCCAATCGATCACATTCATTCCTTATATTTAGAGAAATATATTTTCACACGTCCCTTGAACTTTTGAAATTGGAAACGGAACCCTCTTTCTCTTTTTGGGGGGGTTTTCGCATGCCCATTTTTGGTCTAGATCTGGAATTTAATGTCTGAAATTGCATTTTCTTTCAGAATTTTTGAAATAATGAGAAATTTCATTGGCGGAAGGTTATTTCTAAAAATAGTGGTTTTGTGTGCAGTGACAGTCAAGCGGATGTTGTTAAAATGTAGTGGTTTACTTACATTTTGTTTAGTTCAAAATTTTCATTGTCATGCTATATCGAAATTTACAGAAACCAAGTAAGTTAGCGTTTTTTTCAGTCTTCAGTCCTATTTGTAGTGTGTGTTTTGTATGATGAGTAGTTATGAAGGGTGTGAGGCCAGGCAGGATATACTCTTCTAGACACCTGATAATACTTTTCATTATAGAATACTTACTCTTCTTGTCACCTGATAATACTTTTCATTATAGAATACTTACTCTTCTAGACATCTGATAATACTTTTCATTATAGAATACTTACTCTTCTAGACACCTGATAATACTTTTCATTATAAAATACTTACTCTTATAGACACCTGATATTATTTTTTATTATAAAATACTTACTCTTCTAGAAATCTGATATCACTTATCATTATAGAATACTCACTCTTCTAGACACCTGATAATACTTTTCATTATAGAATACTTACTCTTCTAGACACCTGATAATACTTTTCATTATAAAATACTTACTCTTATAGACACCTGATATTATTTTTATTATAAAATACTTACTCTTCTAGAAATCTGATATCACTTTTCATTATAGAATACTCACTCTTCTAGACACCTGATAATACTTTTCATTATAGAATACTTACTCTTCTAGACATCTGATAATACTTTTCATTATAGAATACTTACTCTTCTAGACACCTGATAATACTTTTCATTATAGAATACTTACTCTTCTAGACATCTGATATCACTTTTCATTATAGAATACTTACTCTTCTAGACATCTGATATCACTTTTCATTATAGAATACTTACTCTTCTAGACATCTGATATCAGTTTCCATTATGAAATACTTTCATTTGATTGATAGCATTCCTCATATGAAATGTTCATAATATGCTGCCGATGTTTCGTCAAGATATTTCTTGGATTTCGGGTTTTTGTTTTATGGTTTGAAACGTCAGTACTGGGTTTATTTATATAGTAAATATTTCTTCTCGGGTTTTAACACTGACTTTAGGTGAAAATATTTTGTTGTTATAGATTTGAAATGAAATTTTTGAGATACAGAAAGTAATAGACTGTAATAACAGACATCAAGTGTTTTCTTGTGATTACTTTTTTTTCTAAATTAAACGATAATTATCAATTCAACGTACAAAATTTTACATGTAAACTTAGCTAGCATTTTAAATATGTTTTAAAAAACAATATGTTATCACACAACTTTACAAGATGATGAGAAACGTAATTTGACACATTCCTTAAGACATGGAGCTGGCGAACCAAAGTAAAATAGTCTATTAAATACTGGTGATACAGAATTATTACTGAGAACTGAATTGTATAGAGATCAAGAACACGTGTAAGTCAATAACAATTAGACGTTACATCCCCAACCAAGATGATCACACTATACTCCTCAATATAACTGTGCTGTACCAAGATCACGTGTTAGTCTGTAACAATTAGACGTTACATACCTAACCATGATGATCACACTATACTCCTCAATATAACTGTGCTGTACCAAGACCATGTGTTAGCATGTAACAATTAGACGTTACATCCTCCACCAAGATGATCACACTATACTCCTCAATATAACTGTACTATATCAAGATCACGTGTTAGTCTGTAACAATTAGACGTTACATCCCCAACCAAGATGATCACACTATACTCCTCAATATAACTGTACTGTACCAAGACCATATGTTAGCATGTAACAATTAGACGTTACATCCTCCACCAAGATGATCACACTATACTCCTCAATATAACTGTACTATATCAAGATCACGTGTTAGTCTGTAACAATTAGACGTTACATCCCCAACCAAGATGATCACACTATACTCCTCAATATAACTGTACTATATCAAGATCACGTGTTAGCATGTAACAATTAGACGTTACATCCTCCACCAAGATGATCACACTATACTCCTCAATATAACTGTACTATATCAAGATCACGTGTTAGTCTGTAACAATTAGACGTTACATCCCCAACCAAGATGATCACACTATACTCCTTAATATAACTGTACTATATCAAGAACACGTGTAAGTCAATAACAATTAGACGTTACATCCCCAACCAAGATGATCACACTATACTCCTCAATATAACTGTACTGTACCAAGATCACGTGTTAGTCTGTAACAATTAGACGTTACATCCCCAACCAAGATGATCACACTATACTCCTCAATATAACTGTACTATACCAAGATCACGTGTTAGTCTGTAACAATTAGACGTTACATCCCCAACCAAGATGATCACACTATACTCCTCAATATAACTGTACTATATCAAGATCACGTGTTAGTCTGTATCAATTAGACGTTTCATTCCTGGGCCAGGGCAATACTTGATTTTTGTACAAAAATTCAATATAGCATGACCATGAAAATTTTGAACTAGTCAAACTGAAAGTAGACCACTACATTATATCAACATCCGCTTGACTGTCACTGTACACAAACAAAACCACTATTTTTAGAATTATATCTCTTATCGTTTCGCACAATCTGGAAGAAAAAGCAATTTCAGATACCAAATATCAAATCTAGACCAAACATTGTTTTGAACAATTTTTATATCTTCCTTCAAATACCAATCTGTTTACGTTTTAGTTTAGTTATCATATTTCAAATCTGAAGAAAGATCAATTTGAGAAATCAAATTTCAATTCTAGATCTAAAATTAGACAGTTATAGACATACAACAACCCATTAAAATAAAATGATTTAATATGAAATATTGCCCTTGACTTTAAAACGTGTTCGATGTTTGGCTCGTAAACACTCTACAAGGCACAATTCTTTATGGATTTTGACGAAACTAGCTGGAATTGTTTATTATCGAAAAATATTTAACATATATATTGGGGCCAATAAGTGACTTAAAATCAGTAAAGAATTGTGCATTATCATGCTTTTTTTTTTTTTTTTTTTTTTTTTTTTGCTACATTTAACAGTATTCACATTTTCCTAGTTTGTCTCCTGGAGAAAATGCCTAAAACCCTATTTCTGTAGGAAACCATCCGTTTTTAAGTTAGTAGATTTACTCAAAATCATTACATATTGTTTAAATGTGTAGCTAAATATCTAAACTGTGTAAAAATAAGTGATATATGCAAACTATTCATATATCATATATAGAGGATCTTAAACTCGTGCTTATGTAATTTATAATTTATGAAATGAGTTGACAGATTAAATATTACCCGAGCCTTGGCTTAATATTTGATCTGGCAACGAATTTCATAAATTTCATATTACATAAGCACTCGTTTAAAATTCTTTTATCACACAACTATCGATACACGCATATTTTATTTAATTTTATTTACTTTCCATGTCCCGTTCCAAAGAAAGAATGGGTTTTATTTTGTCGTTACCCTCTTTGTGCTTTCTTACAATAACCATTGCGCGTAAGAAATATGATCGAAGATAATAAAAAATGGTATTAATTTCACAGAGATATCACGGTTATTCATATCACGCATAATTTTGGTGACAATGACAGGTCCTTTACCGTCAATTATAACCAAGTCAGCAATAACAAACAACGCCATTGTTGTTATGGGATTGTGGCCCATGAAAACATTATTTACATTTTACCTTATTTGCATACACTATGTTATATCGTTACTCGTAAACAGTAGTACTGTGTGATAAATGTTATATATTGATGTTAAACGGCATCTCATTAACTTTATTTAATTTTGATTTGTATTTCACCCCCACCATCCGTCGCTTGGCTGTAAAAACCAAATTATTATATAGTAAATGCTTATGTACTCTGTAGCCTATACATTGAGGAAGGTTTACATTACAAGTCTCACCCTCAGCTTTTTCCATTCTCTATTGTTTTTAGGACTGATTCATGTTCTAAGAAATTGTTTCTTATATTTTTCAGCTATCTGTTTGTAATTCATGCATCTTCTTGTTTCTTTTTAGATCTCCTATAAAGTTAATCCCCTTCTTGCTATAGTGCTTGTAGTATATTGTTTGATTACCGACTTTTATTACTTTGTTATCCTATATATTTATAGTGTTAAAGTCATTCATATTATCTGGTTTTTTTCTTTGTCTTATAACAGTTTTATTTATTAGAATAACAAATTGCTTCGTTTTACAATTTTTATTGATGCGATTTGGTCTAGGTGGAATTATATACATGAAAGGGTAATTTGAATGCCCTTGACACGGAAAAAACGCGTGAACACAATCAATTTACACACGCATTATACATGATATAACTTTCATACATCATTTAATATGATATAACATGATCATCGAGACTACACCATTGCGAAGATGGTAATTCCAAGTTTTAAATATAAACTTTATATTATAATATCTAGTCTCTTACATCCGGATTAACAAACCTCTAGCTATTTCGCCTATTTCGCCATTTTCAGAGGTTGACATGGGTCTAGGGTATTTGTAAATTCAGCATTTCTAGCAATGCACAAAGATTGTATACAGAAATGCACCACCTTCTCTTACCGGTATACCATAAACTAGAAATTCTATTATTATATTATGTCTTAGATTAACTAAGATAATCGAGGCTACAAATAACTTGCACCTCCAATACGCAGTCTGCACGTTTAACAACTAGGAAGAAAATCTCACAGTGGAAACTAGTCAGTATTTAGTAAGTTTAGTTTTAAGTATTCGGTTAGTTTAGTTTTAAGTATTCGGTAAGTTCAGTTTTAAGTATTCGGTAAGTTTAGTTTTAAGTATTCGGTAAGTTTAGTTTTGTTCTAGAAAGAATATGTTTAGGGACCTATTAGCTGTGACACTCGGACACAACCGAGAGAGCCACTTGGAAAATTATACAATAGAATAATCCCTCACGATTGGGCGTTTCGATATTAAAACCCCTTCAACAGTACCCGCCTGTACATAAATAATGAATAAAAAGGGTGACGTCTGTGCATGTAACAAAGCCTGTACCTGCTATATGAGTTTTCTGGAGATTGTTATTTATATAATACTTGGAAAACCAATGTTGTTATTTGTATCACCCAGCTTATTGAGTTTTAAATATAGTATTACGTCAAGCTTTAAGTGTTCTATAACTGTACAAAACGACCACTATTCAATCGGTATTTGAAATGTATAATCGCTGTTTATTCTTGAATTATAATTCAGAGGCCTTCATCAATCTATTTTTATTTCTTAAATATTTTCAGGTCTCCTTTGATTGTAAGAACTTAGAATGGCTCAGTGTTACCATGATGAACAAGACTTTACATCTGATCTTCATATTGAGGTAGCGAGAGAGGGTGATATAATACGAGAAGGACACGAATTAGATAAGTTTAAATGTAAAAAGAATCCTGGCCATTCAGGGTTCATCCCATTTAAAGATTTAGCATTGGAACATTTACCAGAAGAAATCAGAAATACAGAAACGTTCGAGAATATTAAAAAATGGGGAAAATATGTGGTAAGATTAGTGGTCAAGAAACTAAGAAATAGAAGAGTGGTAAGGGAATGTGGTACTGGGCTTGTGTTTAGGTATGGGAATAAACATTGTATAAAGACCAACAATCATGTCGTAAAAAATGATAATGAAGCTCAGCATTGTGAGGTCAAATTTTTCTATGATTCTCACGACACGACTAATGTAAAGATAGGCGAAGGAGTGAAACTGTTATATACTTGTCCTTATAGAGATTTGTCAGTTATTTCGTTCGAACCTATACCTGAATTTTATCTATCCGATCTAAAAGATCCGTTACTCTTCCCGCCATCTATTGTCATACAAAAAGATGATAAAATTGTAACTTGTCGCTCGACACGTATATGTACAACCAAATTTTTTTATTATACTTCTGAAAACTTAAACAATCCACAGATCAACATGATGTTTATTTCTTTGGCTGACGATTCTATCAGTTATTTTAAAAGTTCTTATTTCAAATTTCAACCCATTCCTCCCAATATACAGGAGTTATCTCGTATTGAAATACATATAGATAGTAGAGTGATGCCAGGTGATGTTGTACAATTTGCTGATGATTATGTTGTTAAAATCGCAGAATCTATTTTCCAAGATGACGTTAAGAAATGTAGACTAGTGAGAAATGGTGAGGTTATTGGACGTGGTACTAGATTATATTTTCAACATGTCACACCAAGCGAATTTCTTAGTGATATTGTGAATATGGATGAGGGTAAAATTGATGTAGATCTATTCCTAAAACAAACTGCTCCTAATATCTGGTTGTTTGATTTTCATCCCCAACCGAGAGGTGCAGAAGAGATTACTGAAATTGTCAAAGATAATAACCCTCCTAATAATGTAGTTTGTTGTATTGGTCATCCCCATGGCGCTATAAAGATGGTCACTTTCGGACGGTTGTTAGAACAGAAACTAGAACGGTTTGATAATAAGTATCGACTTGTAACCCAACCAGGTACAGACTGTAAGGAGATCAACTGTGTAAAATATTCGTGTAAAACGTGTGCTGGTTCTAGTGGATGTACAATATTAATACCTAATAAGGTGTATAACATGATGACTAGTATTGTTCATTTTTTAGGTGAAAGAGTAGAAGAGTGTTTACCAAATGGTGAATTAATAGAAAATAAAAACACGGGTTGGTGTTAAATGTTATAAATTTAAATCACGTGATATTTATAGTACAGCTGTATTCTGTAATCTGTTTTTATATAATGCTGAATTAATTGTAATATTTCTTTCTTTCATATTATATTTTATATATACATCAGTTACCTCCCTTGAACTTTAAAATTTATTAGTGAAGTCACTGTGTTGTTTTTTTCTCCCTCTCTGTCATGTATGAATCTCTGATGAGTGGCGCCGGTTAGGGTATGCTAACACTTTTAAACACCTGCTTCTACGTTTGATTTTAATATAAATACTCAAGTTTGCTACTCAATATGTTGGCATTTTAAAAACTGTTCAAAATAAATTCCTTTCTTGTTTTTGATGTCTGTCAAATATATTTAGCTCATTATTATCACCAATGTTCACTTGATATGTATATAAACAATGGACGGAAATAAAATGATAAGTATAATATAAACCTAGTTAGAATGTATATGGTGATATATGTCCCTTAAAGTTTTGAATGCTGGACCAATGACATATCTCGAGGTGAAAACAGTAGGCCTACTAAAATTGACTCAAGCTCTGGCCTTTTCCCCCTGGACTTCTAGTTCAAGTCACTAGTCAAATAAAGAAGTGCCACTATGGAAGCCGACTGCGCGGCTGTTACAGAATGCAAACGATGAGTCCTAAAATATATTGAAATAAAACACGAAAGATCATTTGTTCTGATATTGTTGAACACAAGTTATATTATAAAAAAAACAATATATTGATAAATGAATTGATTTATAAAGATTAAACATACAATTGAGATAAACATTGTTTTTTCTTACATTTTGAGAGCTTTCCCCCGCGAACTATTTTCTGACGAAAAGAAAATGGATATTCCATCAACAAGATCAACTCCAGCGACAAAGGCGGGTAATATGAAATTTTCACGCAAAGAATAGAATTTGTCTTGGTGACAGGTTTTGAAAACGTAAATATAAGCAATAAACGGTCACCCTATGGCGGTTATGGTCGTATATCAGGACAAAGGTTGGATGGAAAATTAATCATGTTCAATTGTGTCAAAATCCAACCATTTTCATGAGTGCAAACAAAGTAAGTACAAATTGCTAAATAATGACGTAAACGAAAATAATATTTATGAAACGAAAAAGGGCATATATTTAGATGATTAAAATGATATTCTATGACAATAACTCTCGCTCAAGAGAAGTCGAGAAACTATAGGCTAATGTGACGAAAAAGGCGAGAAGGCGAGGATAAAAAAGGAGAGGAACAAGGTAAGAAAGCCTCGCCTTCTCCGCCTTCTTTTTAGTCGCTTTATCTACTCCTCGCGCACGAATTTCTCGATTTCTCGTTGGCAAGGATTATTTATCGACTCTCTATTTTGAATCGCTTTCGATTTAAGAAACTCGTCCACGAGAAAGCGAGGAATATCTTGTATATATATATGTTATTACCACAGTTACAAATTATTTTACTGAACAAATTACCTGTACACATCTCAAGGGACGTAACTCTGTTGACCGAACAAAATAAAAAAATACAATAGTTTCATACAAAGAGATAGTAATATCAATGTTAAATCATGAATTCAACCTTCTATAACTTTTCCAGAAATCTCGTTGAAAACTTTCAAATATGTCACATGAAAGCCAGGCCAATATTTGATTTCTGTACAAAAAATTCAATATAGCATAACCATGACAACTTTGAACTAAGCAAAATAAAAGTAAACCACTAAATTTTATCAACATCCGTCACTGTCACTGCACATAAAACCACTTTTTTTTAGAAATGAACTTCCGCCAATTAAATTTCAAATCTAGACCAAAAATTAGTCAAAAATGAGCATGCAAAAACCCCATAAGGGGGGGAGAAAAAATTAGTTAGCATAAAAAGTTTTTACTGGATCGAGTCCAAATAAGAGAAACAATTCAACCATAAGCCAAGTTTATATTTTCTATCAATTTACCATTTGGTAACCACGCTTTTACTCTTTCTCCCATAAAATGACTAAGATTACTAATCGCACTGTACTTCTGTTCAGGTATAAATACCGGAGATCCACTGGAGCCAGGGCACGTTTTACACGAATATTTTACACAACTAACTTCCTTACACTTGCAATCTGTTCCTGGTTGGGTTATACGTCGACCGTGAAAGTCAAATCGTTCTGGCGATCTTCCTATGAATCGTCCGAAAGTGACTATTTTGATTCCACCATGAGGATGACCAATACAACATAAAATATCACTAGTGGCTTTACTGTTATTGACTGTCTCTTCATACTGCTCGATTACTTTCGGTAGGGGATGGAAATCAAATAACCAGATATTAGGACCAGTCTCTTGCACGGTTTTTTCAAGTTCATCATCATCCATATCACTAAGAAACTCTCTAGTTTTTACTTGTTGAAAATATAATCTAGTACCACATCCAATAACCTCACCATTCCTCACTAGTCTACATTTCTTGACGTCTTTTTGAAAAATAGACTCTGCGATTTTAACAACATAATCATCACCAAGTTGTACAACATCACCTGGCATCACTTTACTATAACCTTCATCCTTATCTATATGTATATCAATACGAGATAACTCCTGTATATTGGGAGGAATGGGTTGAAATTTGAAATAAGAACTTTTAAAATAACTGATAGAATTGTCATCTATAGTAATAAACATCATGTTGATCTGTGGATTGTTTAAGTTTTCAGGAGTGTAAAAAAAGAATTGAGGCGTCTTAAAAAAGAGCTCGGTTCGATAATTTACAACGTCATAATTTCTGTACATTATAGTTATTGATGAAGAGGAGAGTAGAGGGTCCTTAATGTCAAGGTCATGAACAAAATCAGGTACAGGCTCGAACACAAAGTATGAAAGATCTCTAAAAGGACACGTGTATACTAGTTCCACTCCTCTACTAGTTAATACATTAGACTTGTCTTGAGACTCATAGAAAAACTCGACAGTACAGTGTTTAACTTCATCATCTGTTTTAACGATATGGTTATTAGTTTGTATCCAATATTCTTTACCATCACAATGAACGTACCCAGTCCCACATTCCTGTACCACTCTTCCATTGTTTATTTTATCTACCACTATTCTGACCACATATTTTCCTCTTGTTTTAATACTCTCTAGTGTTTCTGTATTCCGAACCTCTTCTGGTAAATGTTCCAATGTTAAATCTTTAAATGGGATGAACCCTGAATGGCCAGGATTCTTTTTACATTTAAACTTATCTAAATCGTGTCCTTCTCGTATTATATCACCTTCTCTCGCTACCTCAATATAAAGATCAGATGTAAAGTCTTGTTCATCATGGTAACACTGAGCCATTCTAAGTTCTTACAATCAAAGGAGATCTGAAAATATTTAAATAATAAAGATTCAACACATTTAATTCCTTCTTAGTTTAATGGTAACTTAAACAAATAATTGAGATTGTAAAAGGTTTTTTAAATTGTGCTTTTTGAAAATATTTCAGAAATGAAAATACAAAGCATAGAAATCAACAAATATAGTTCTTCTTAGTTTAAAGGTAATTCGGTAATATAAAAGAAGAAAAGTGAAATCAACTATTATGGTCTATATAGTTATTATTCATTATATACCATAGACTCAATATTATTTATAATAACTTAACAATAACTTATAATAATCTTTGTTAGACATATAGAAGCAGGAGCATGAACTTTTACAACACAAGATATATAGATATACGCTCCCGCTTCTTAATGTCTTTCAGTGTGTAATAAACCTAGAAGTAGTATATCTATATATCTTGTGTTTTAAAACATAGTGTGTAATAAACCTTGAAGTAGTATATCTATATATCTTGTGTTTAGAAACGTAGTATGTAATAAACCTAGAAGTAGTATATCTATATATCTTGTGTTTTAAAACGTAGTATATAATAAACCTAGTAGTAGTATATCTATATATCTTGTGTTTTTAAACGTAGTATGTAATAAACCTAGAAGTAGTATATCTATATATCTTGTGTTTAGTAACGTAATATGTAATAAAGTAAGAAGTAGTATATCTATAAATATTGTGGTTTGAAACGTAGTATGTAATAAACCTAGAAGTAGTATATCTATATATCTTGTGTTTAGAAACGTAGTATGTAATAAACCTAGAAGTAGTATATATATATATATCTTGTGTTTAGAAACGTAGTATGTATAACCCTAGAAGTAGTATATCCATATATCTTGTGTTTTAAAACGTAGTATGTAATAAACCTAGAAGTAGTATATCTATATATCTTGTGTTTAGTAACGTAGTATGTAATAAAGTAAGAAGTAGTATATCTATATATCTTGTGTTTTGAAACGTAGTATGTAATAAACCTAGAAGTAGTATATCTATATATCTTGTGTTTAGAAACGTAGTATGTAATAAACCTAGAAGTAGTTTATCTATATATCTTGTGTTTAGAAACGTAGTATGTAATAAACCTAGAAGTAGTATATCTATATATCTTGTGTTTTAAAACGTAGTATGTAATAAACCTAGAAGTAGTATATCTATATATCTTGTGTTTAGAAACGTAGTATGTAATAAACCTAGAAGTAGTATATCTATATATCTTTTTTTTAAAAACGTAGTATGTAATAAATCTAGAAGTAGTATATCTATATATCTTGTGTTTTAAAACGTAGTATGTAATAAACCTAGAAGTAGTATATCTATATATCTTGTGTTTAAAAACGTAGTATATAATAAACCTAGAAGTAGTATATCTATATATCTTGTGTTTTAAAACGTAGTATGTAATAAACCTAGAAGTAGTATATCCATATATCTTGTGTTTTAAAACGTAGTATGTAATAAACCTCGAAGTAGTATATCTATATATCTTGTGTTTTGAAATATTATAATAGGTCATATAACACCATTCACGTATCTCAACACATGTGGAAAGAAATGAGTCTCTTTCAATTGTAAGAGCAGGTTCAGCTACAAGATCCTGTGAGAGAGAACTCTTGATTATCAATCTGAAAGTTGGGATCTATAAATGTTAGAACAGGGGCGAGGAAATATCAGACAAAATAAAATGGTGTGGTTTTTTATTGCTTGTTACGTTTAAGTTGAAACTTTAAGGTATTTCGGTAGTCCAATTTACTTCAATTTCGGTGGTCGCTGGTCGTGTTGAAGGAGTGGTCGTTTAATAAGCATACATTTTATTAGTCCATGAGTATTCAGAAATATAACGAAATAAGTAGAAAGGCGAAATTAAATACAGATTTGAAAGAGAAGTTTTTATTGTTAAAAGTTCAACTTACTGAATTCTGTGAAGTAGAATGCTTTATTGCCTTCTTCTTTCTGAGACTTTATGTTAAAACTGATCTATTTATAGTAAGGTGGTTCCCAATATAGTCTCGATTATTTACGCTCTGAAAAATAAAATGCGAGATTATGGTCTGGATAATCTAAACTATGATACTTTGTGAGGTGGTTTAATTGTTTGTCCCTTATATCGAATACTAGGCAAAAATGTTTAATGTAGCTTATTATGTAGGACATTTCGAAATGCTTCACTGGTCACCTCTAACCAACACCTAGCCTGTAGGGTCGAGTGTCATTATGAATAGGTCCCTATATATTAAACTCTTTCTAGAAACTAAACGAACTAACCTTATACTCTTGTTTTCTCCCTATATATTTCACTCCTCCCAAAAACCAAACTTATTGAATACTTGATGGCTTAAATCTGCTGAAATTACTTGTTTCATTCGAGTTATAATGGCGAGTCTATTTTAGTATTCTAGCCTCGATTATATTAGTCCAATATTAGCCAATGCATCTAGTATTGTTTTGTATTGATCTGGATGTCAGAGAATAGATATTATAAAGTAAAGTTTATATTTAAAACATGGAATTCCCCATTATCACGCGAGAAAAAACATAAAAATAGATACAGTTCACTAATTTATTTGCAAAAAATTAAAGGGAGAGAACTATATTTCAGACAACTCTTATTAATTCAGGACTTAGTCCACTAATTCATTTGCCATCTATTTCCATGTTTAATCACAAAATTCAACCTTCTAGAACTTTTTCCAGAAATTTCGTTGAAAACTTTCTTATATGTCACATGAAAGCCAGGCCAATACTTGGTTTCTGTACAAAAATCCAATATAGCATGACCATGAAAATTTTGAACTAAACAAAATGAAAGTAAACCACTACATTTTATCAACATCCGTTTGACTGTCACTGCACACAAAACCACTATTTTTTAGAAATAACCTTCCGCCAATTAAATTTCTCATTATCTCAGAAATTCTGAAAGAAAATGCAATTTCAGACATCAAATTTCAAATCTAGACCAAAAATTACTCTAAAATGGGCATGCAAAAAAACCCAAAGGAAGGGAGAAAGAGGATTTCTAAAAATAGAACGGACTAAATTCGTATCATTAGCATAAAATGTTTTACTGGACTGAGTCCTAATATGGGACTTAGTCCAGTAAAACATTTTATGCTAATGATTGTATGTCCGTTCTATTTTTAGAAATCCTCTTTCTCCCTTCCTTTGGGTTTTTTTGCATGCCCATTTTAGAGTAATTTTTGGTCTAGATTTGGAATGTAATGTCTAAAGTTGCAATTTCTTTCAGAATTTCTGAGATAATGAGAAATTAAATTAGCGGAAGGTTATTTCTAAAAATAGTGGTGTACTGTGATAGTCAAGCGAGTCCATATGCAACGACTCTGCTAATTCCTTTACTATCTGTTTCCATGTTAAATCACGCAATTTAACTTTCTATAACCTTTTTCCCAGGAATGCCGTAGATAACTTCATAATGTTAAATATCAAAGCATGGTAAATACTAAATTTCTGGACAAAGATTCAATATATCATGATCATGTGTCTTAGATTGGACCTGGCCTGGTAACAGGTTCCCAGTAACAAAATCCCGGTAAAATCAGGCAAACTTACCAAACTAAGTAATTATTAAAAAACGCTGTTGTTATTTCTGACAGCTGGTTTATTTGCTGATGAATTTTTGCTCTTATTGTATTCTAAGATGCAGTATTCCTGTAAGTGTTAGTGAAGCTCTAAAATTAGGTTAATCATATTGAAATCATTTTCATTGAACCATTGATATTTGATGAATATTTTATACTCTTTATACTACTTCTGGTTTCACATTTTGTTTATAGAAACATCCTTGTTTTTCCTGGATAATCGATAATCGATACATCGCGACGATCCTTGGGAAAATTCATCGGAGTTATGTTGGTATTTAGTTTAAAACGAGTTATTTCTGGAAAAATAAAAAGGTGTTATTTTCCCAATGATTAACCTCGAACAAGTCAAGAAGAGGATACATGTAGTGGCGTTTCTAGGAATTATTAGGTGCGGTGGTGGGGTGTTAAAAATCTTTGTGATTATATTTTATTGATTTAAGTTCGGAAAGCTTTTGTTATCTCTCTATTAAAGGTCGTAGCAGTAATTGACTGGACCAGGGTCGGGTATCGTTGTCATTCTTGACCATGCGTCACAGTACCAAATTTAATTATTGTTAATCAAAATTAGTAAGGAGTGTGTTTGTGTAATTATTGATCTTAAAACAACTATTACAAAAGTGGTCAATAAGGGTTCAAGCATGACTCATCGCTTCGGCCAGAAAGTATGACCAAATATGGTATGTGTGCGAGGGTCACTTTTGGGGATAGGGAGATATACTCGCTGACGAACTGGTAAGGTCTTTTGTTTTTCATCTTTCGTCGTTCGTATTTCGTGTATTTGGTTTTTGTCTTCAAATTGAGTTGTGATTCTTAGTTTTGTTTGGTTAGATTTGTTTATTATAACTACATTAATACAGAATTCTAATCCAAAGAGTCTTGTTATTTATATCAAACATTACGCGCACAAGTAACTAAGAAGGAAGACGTTAGAATAACTAAGGAAAACGTTACAATTGGTGCCGTTTTGTATCAGAATTTTTTTTTTTTTTTTTTTTGTCTAACGACGAAAACCAAAAATCGTCACAACACAACATTTAGAAGTCCTAGAATTGTTCAAGCGTTTCAGATTCCGGTTTCCAACGTAATTTGGTGTGATCATTGAAGTTGATGAGGTCTTTGTCAAAACACATGGAAATTAGCTAGTATGAAATTTGGTGTGAACATTTATATTGATCAGAACATGGATCTGACCTAAATAATGTTAGAGTTTCTGCCTGCTTTAAACCCCCAAAAAATATTTTAAAGTAGGCGCATTTTGCTAGGCAACCACTTGTGGTTGTATATAGATGCTATAAATCAAAGGACAATAGCTGTGAAGTGATGGCTGGTAAAGATTTAATGTGTTGACTTAACGTTGACTTTGTTCCATGACATTTAATCCCATCATCGTGTATTTTCAGTTTAAGTCAATCAAAGAAAAAGTTAATTAATTTGTTATCCTTCCTAAGGAATATCTGAAATAAGCAATTTACAAATGGGGGGGGGGGGGGGGGGGGGGGGGGGGGGGGGGGTTGTGTGGGCCATAGCCAAAGCTCAGAACTATTACATCTCTGGGTCCTTCCATCTTTAGCAAATATATTCAAACTAATTAATTAATTATATTAAAATTGTTATTAAGCATTTTTCAACAATTACATTAATTTATAGATTTATACAAGGATTCTGTTGTAGCACCAGCTAGGACCAAATGATGAATATAATAGTGATACAGAAATACCTTTATTTGAATAGTTTTTAATAGATCAATAAATTGTAGAGTGATATTGAAATACCATTGTTAAAATAGTACTCAATACATCAATTGTAGAGTGATATTGAAATACCATTGTTAAAATAGTACTCAATACATCAATTGTAGAGTGATATTGAAATACCATTGTTAAAATAGTGCTCAATACATCAGTTGTAGATAGATATAGAAATACCACAGTTAAAATAGTACTCAATACATCATTTGTAGAGCAATATAGAAATACCACTGTTAAAATAGTACTCAATACATCATTTGTAGAGCAATATAGAAATACCACTGTTAAAATAGTACTCAATACATCAATTGTAGAGTGATATAAAAATACCACTGTTAAAATAGTGCTCAATACATCAGTTGTAGATAGATATAGAAATACTACTGTTAAAATAGTACTCAATACATCAATTGTAGAGTGATATTGAAATACCATTGTTATTATAGTGTCCAATACATCAATTGTAGAGCGATATAGAAATACCACTGTTAAAATAGTGTCCAATACATCAATTGTAGAGCGATATAGAAATACCACTGTTAAAATAGTGTCCAATACATCAATTGTAGAGCGATATAGAAATACCACTGTTAAAATAGTGTCCAATACATCAATTGTAGAGCAATATAGAAATACCACTGTTAAAATAGTACTCAATACATCAATTGTAGAGTGATATTGAAATACCATTGTTATTATAGTGTCCAATACATCAATTGTAGAGCGATATAGAAATACCACTGTTAAAATAGTGTCCAATACATCAATTGTAGAGCGATATAGAAATACCACTGTTAAAATAGTGTCCAATACATCAATTGTAGAGCAATATAGAAATACCACTGTTAAAATAGTACTCAATACATCAATTGTAGAGTGATATTGAAATACCATTGTTATTATAGTGTCCAATACATCAATTGTAGAGCGATATAGAAATACCACTGTGTTGTACAGTTCGGAATGTTTCGGCTTAAGGTGTTACATCTCCGAGGTCGTACCCTTTCGGACTAAGGAAGTCACGTGATTCAGGTTGGAAACCGGTAAACAAACAGAGTTGTATTAGATATTGGCCTGTAAAGACTAGTATTTCGACTCTCTACAACATTGGTGTCAGAAGTAAACATATTTATTGTTGCTTTCGTCAATTCAGTGTCTTCTATATACAATCCGTTTCGGCTACGCTGATCTACGATTGTTTTGGATGATACTTTTAGGCCATATACGTAGATAAAATTTCACCTTGATTTTCGAGATTCTTCTAGTAAATATATTTCGGCTTTGCTGATTTATTTCTAGTTGTATTTCGGTTTTCCAATTTGAAAAATATTGTTTTCAATTCGGTTATATACGTTGATTTTGGTGGAAACTGTTTTCATTCATTAAATAGCCTAATAATTGACGAGGGTTTAGGTTTTTCGTCAAAAAACTTAGTTTGTAATTTTTCTAAATTTTGATACGTTAATCATAATTGTTAATAATGTCGCTTAATCTAAATAAGGCTTCTCTGTCCGAACTCCAGAATCTACAGAACATTGGTTCAAAACGAGCGAGATTAATTATTGATGTCCGTTCACAATTAGGCGGTGTGTTAAGCATTGACGATTTAAAAGCAATTCCTGAAATTCCGTCGTCAATTTGGGATCCTCTTTTGGAGGAGGGCGTAATTTCGTTTGATGAAGTCGATGCTTCTGAAGCCAGCAAGAGCTTACACGAAGTGGACTATGCTAGAGTTCAAGCGGAAATGCAATCTCAAATGTCTATTCTGCAATTAGATTTTGATAGCAGATTAGGGGATTTAAAGAATCAGATGCAAGTAAAATTGAGCCAAGAGTTGTCTGATTTCAAAGCTGTAGTTTCAGAGTTGGAATCAGATATACGAGGTAAAGACAATAAAATTGATCAATTGGAAGAAGCTCTGTATTCTGAGAGAAAGAAATATGATACTGCGTTAGAAATGCAGCAATCTGAGTTTGATAACAAACTGTTGGAAGCTAACGAATCTGATAAGGTTAAAACAGATATGGTAAATAAATCACTTCGGGATGAATTGCGGTCCAAATATAGTGATGTGAATATGGACTTGAAGGGGGAATTTCATAACCTTTCACAAGATATGTCCTATATAATGGAAAAGGTTGATGGTTTGGAAAAGGGGGGAACCCTGAGAAGGTTATGACAGGGGCAACTGTCGATCGGCTTGCACCAATGGGTATTTACCATAAAAAAACCAATGCCTTACTTAACGTCATCGGTTCAAAGGAATAATAAGGTAGGCTCCACGCCCTTTGGAGTGTCCCCAGAATATTCACAACATGTTGGTGCTTCAAATAGTCAGAAGCTTGATTTTCAGTTTAAACCAAAGCTTTCAACGTTTGATGGCAAGGTAGATTGGAAACCATACATATTGCAGTTTGAGAGATTGCGGTCAGATATCACTGGGATGAGTTATTTAAACTTGACAAGTTGATCCAGGCCTTGCGAGACAAGGCTTTGAAATTCTTCAGTAATCAGCCCACTTCCGTTCAAAATGATTACGACCTTTTAGTTGCAAAATTGCTTGCAAGATTTGTGTCCAAAGACAAACCACAAACTAAACGTAGACAGTTGCAGGATATGAAACAGAACCTCGAGGAAGATGTTGATGAATTTGCAGAAAGAATTCTGGAACTAGCTCTAGAAGGTTATGCTGGTGAATCTGATAGGGTAGTCGAGACTGTAGCCGTAGGCTCCTTCTTAAGGGGTTGTATTGATAAACGGGCAGCACTCACTGCCATGGACCAAAACCTCCAAACGTTAGACGAAGCCGTACAGGCAGTAAAGTCGAGTATAAGTAATCAAAAACTGATTATAGGTTCTCGAAAGAACGATGTTCGCAGGGTTTCGTTCTATGACCCTGAAATAGAGGTGCAAGATGACGATCAGAGTCACCAGTTACGTGCTCTGCAACCCACTGAGACTCTTAAGCCATTAATGTTAGTCAAAGAACTAGATTCTCTGAAAGCCCAAGTGATTAAAGGCCAGTCGGAGATATCTTCCACTAATGATAAAGTGGATAAGATATTGGCCATCTTAAATGAGTCTAGAGGGATTCGAAGTCGATCGCCATCCCCGAATCGCAGGAATGGGTATCGGTGTTATAAATGTCAAGAGGAGGGTCATATGATCCGGGAATGTCCTTTAAAAAATGAAAAACCTTTAAACTGTTAAAGGTTGAGACTGAGGGTCAATTCTCAACCTGTACAAAAACAGATCCAATACTTAAATCTTCTGTTCTCGAGGTATCTCTGTATAAAACTGTAGGAAAAGAACACGCAAGTCTGGTTGTGCCCACACGAGTGTTCAATTTCAAAACTTCGGGTGTTGTGGATACCGCTGCTCAAATCACTGTTCTCAGTGAGGACTTCGTTAAAGATAATGGAATTTCCCTTACTTTATCTGATCCTGTAGCACTTAAGGGTGCTGAGAAGGGGAACGTTATGACTGCCGTTATGGCTAATGATGTTCTGATAACTATTGGGAAAACGCAAGTGGTGTGGAACATCGTGGTAGCGCCTATAACTGACTCCCTTATCCTTGGTGTAGATCTACTCCACCATTTAGGAGCGAATATCAATCTCAGAGATCTGACGCTCACCATTGGGGAAAAGGATGTCATTCTTGCTCACTTGGTAACCTCCAAAAACGGCAACGCCCAGGTCGCTCGGGTTTCATTCAACGCCGTTTAGTTGTCCCACCATTTTCGGTGGTCAAGATTAATGGCCTTTCTGATAAGTCTCAACCGCACACAGGGAATGTCATTGTTCAGCCATCGATGGATTTAAAGGGGTTGGTTTCACCGTTCACACTTGTGGAACTTAGAGATACAATACCTATTGTTTTTCACAATCTTACAGCAAAATTCATCACTCTAAAACCAGACCAACAGGTGGGGTCAACAGTGGAGATTGATAAAGTGCTGGATGACGGTCATGAGGAACTGCCATCACTTCGACGAGTCACCAATGATGGTTTTGATGAAGATTGCGATGAGAAGGGGGCTTCTGTTCAAACACCTCCGTTTATTCCCGAACATCTTAAGGATTTATACGAACGTGCCACTGAGTCACTGAATGCGCCTGAGAAGAATGCAGTGGGCCAGCTTTTTGGTCCGTTTTAGTAGTATATTTGCTAAAGATGATATGGACCTTGGGAATTTTAAAGGGGTACGCCATTTTATCAATACTGGAGACTCCGAACCTTTCAAACAGCGGATGAGGCGGACGCCATTGGTCTTTGAAAAGGAGGAGGAGAAACATCTTCACGATATGCTTGATCGGGGAATCATAACTCCTTCTGCCTCTGACTGGGCGTCAGCTCCTATGTTGATTAGGAAAAAAAGATGGTACCGTCCGCTATTGCATTGATTTCAGGCGCCTCAATGACGTTACCATTAAGGATGCTTTCCCAATACCCTTGATAGGCGAATGTGTAGATTCTTTATGTAGCCTCGATACTTTTTACATGAGTACCTTAGATCTAGCCACCGGTTATTGGCAAATTGAGCTTGAATCGACGGATATGAAGAAAACAGCCTTTGTTACTAAATATGGGTTATATGAGTTTAAACGCATGCTTTTTGGTCTTTGTAATGCCCCAGCTACCTTCCAGAGAGCGATGCAACTTGTACTGAAGGGGTTATCGTGGAAACAATGTCTTGCCTACTTAGACGATGTTATCGTGCTCGGTTCATCGTTCCAAAACCATTTGGAAAATCTAACCACGATATTCGAAAGGTTTGAAGTGAACAATCTAAAATTGAAACCAAAGAAATGTTCCTTATTTAGGACAGAAGTTAATTACCTTGGGAAGAGGATAAGTCGAGATGGTGTTGCGGTAAACCCGGATCATAAAGACACGATAACGAAATGGCCAGTTCCGGTATTTAAAAAGGAACTACAGTCTTTGTTCGGTTTTGCTAATTACCATAGACAACATATTCCATCCTTTGCCGAATTAGCTTGTCCACTGTACGACCTTGTTGGAACAAAGTCTATATTCAATTGGTCAACGGAGTACCATGAATCGTTTGCGCTTCTTAAGTCAGCTCTTGTGAGCCCTAGGGTATTAGGTTTTCCTAATGCTGCTGATCAATTCATATTGGACACCGACGCTTCTGACAGAGCGATAGGCGCAGAATTACTCCAAATACAGAATGGAAAGGAGAGACCAATTAGCTATGGAAGTAAATTTTTAACGAGTATCCAACGTCGCTATTGTACCACAAGAAAGGAATTATTAGCTGTGGTCACATTCACAAGACAATATCGGAATTACTTGCTAGGTAACTCCTTTGTTATACGCACTGACCATGGCAGTTTAACATGGTTACTCAATTTCAAAATTGTGGAGGGTCAACTGGCTAGGTGGTTGGAGGAGTTATCACAATACGATTTCAAGATTCAGCATAGAGCTGGAATTAAACATGCCAATGCTGATGGGCTCTCCAGAATACCTGATGGTCTAGCAATGTGTACATGCTATGTTCCGGGAAGGGATTTAAGCTTATTACCGTGCGGTGGATGTAAATTCTGTTCAAGAGCAAATCAACAATGGTCACAATTCGAAAACTCGGTAGATGGCGTGTGTCCATTAGTGATTCGATCCCTTTCTTACCAAGATTCACAGACGTTAGACGTTGACTGGACGGGGTATTCGCTTGAAGCTGTCAGAAAGTCGCAGGAATCGGATGGAGACCTTGGTAAATTGATTGAATTGATAAACTCAGGGTCAACAATATCTCCAAATGAACTAGCGTCGATGAGTCCTTCTTTTAAGTACTTTTATCTGAACAAGAATCAACTGTTAATAAAAGAAGGTATTCTATGTTACAAATGGGACACTCTTACCCTTTCTCGGAATCTAGTTGTTGTTCCTAGCTCTCTTCAGCAAGAAGTCTTGCGTCTTTCCCATGACTGCATGTCTGCGGGGCATTTTGGTCAAAATAAGACACTCGAAAACCTTAGGAAGCGAATTATTTGGCACCAAATGCCGCGTGATAGTAAGCTATATGTGAAGGGATGTAAAGTATGTAATGTAAGAAAGCGAATGTTCGCCCCAAAGCTGGACTTGTCTGTTATCAGGCAGGTTGTCCGTTAGAACGACTGCATCTGGACATATTAGGGCCATTCCCGATAAGCAAATCTGGAAATAAGTATATTTTGATGGTGATCGATCAGTTTACTAGATGGCTAGAATGCTACCCTCTTCCAGATCAGGGTGCAGAAACCGTAGCTCAAAAGATAGTTAACGAATTCATTTCCAGGTTCGGATGCCCGCTTCAGATACACACTGACCAAGGGAGGAACTTTGATGGTAAACTTTTCCAGACCCTGTGTGACGTATTGGAGATAGCTAAAACAAGGACTACGCCTTACCATCCAGCGTCCAACGGGCAAGTTGAACGATATAATCGAACGGTTCTGCAGATGATCCGATGCTTTCTTAAAGACAATCCGCAAAGTAATTGGGATGCTAATCTCCCCTTAATTGCTAGCTCGATTAGAGCAACCGAAAACCGTCAGAATTGGTTTACTCCTAATCTGTTAATGCTAGGAAGGGAGGTCATTCGGCCACTTGATATCTTTATTGGGTCGACAGCAATTCTTGTTCCTCGGATTATGTCTCTGACTTGGTCAAAAGACTCCAAAATGTCCATGAATTGTCAAGAAGCCACCTCCGAAGCGCGCAGTTACGTCAGAAGCGTGATTACGACGTCAAACTCATCGAGAACTCATACTCGGTTGGAGACGTGGTATACTTGATAGATTCCGCCACAAAGATTGGCCAAAGTAAAAAACTTCGGTCCCCATGGAAAGGACCTTATCTGGTGTCCGCCATAATCTCGCCAGTCGTTTATCAAATAAGGAATCGGAAATCTACCTTAATTGTCCATCATGATCGTCTGAAGGAATGCACTGATCGGGTGTTGCCAATTTTGTTACGGCGGATGCGCGGGATCGTAGCCGATTTCGATCAGGATCAGCAATCAGTTGATAGAGGTAGAGATGAGGCAGTTGCAAATCATGATTTGGTCAACAATGATGATGAATTGCCTACTCATAGTTCTGAAACGTTGCGAGAGCAGGACAGTTCTCCGCAAGTGACGCGTTTTGGTAGAGTCAGACGTAGACCTCGTCATTTACTAGGCTATGTCGTTGATTGGGATAGTTAGCAAAACTTTGTGACTTAGGTCAATTGTCAGTTTTACGAATATTTAACTTTTTTGTTCCACACTTTTATTTTTAGAGTTTATTTTAATTCCTTTCAGGTGATGGATGATGAGGCGTGTTTCGTACCGGACTATGAAGATTTCATTGAGCCCGAACAAGAACCTGAATCTGCTCTAAAAAATCAAACCAGACAGAAACTGAAGGGTGTAAGATGTCATTTATGCCCTGGAAGGTATTCGCATCTCAAAAGACATTTTATTCAGTCGCATGTTCCTTGGTATATAAGTCCGGAAACCGCGTGTTGGTTATGTAGGCTGCGGTTTTTGTCTGAAAATCACCTCGAGTCACATATCATCTCCGAACATCCTGGTCAATCCGATGAGGCGAGATTTCCGTCCATGGTGAAATGGTTAGCGTTGTCCAGCGGGTTTATGTTCGGTCTGAGTCACCTTCTTGGATTAACCAATAAGAGAGGATTATTGAGTTTGCTAAATACTGCTGCAAGATATACCCCAAAGAGCCCTTTATCGTTTACGCCAACAGAGGCCAAGCGAATTAAATTATTGAACGAGAACGAGAATGATGAAAAAAACCCCGAGGAACTTACAGTCTATCCCCCCTCTCATATAGGATGTGTGATGCATTGGAGGAATCTGATGTCCTGCCTCCAGCTTTTGGACGACGGTCAAAGAACATTTCTATTAACGTTTGACCCAACGGAATGATGTTTGTTTTGTAGACTCTAAATACGTTGATTTTGATTAATTTTTCTAAATCATTTGCATTAGTTATTAAATCTGTAGAATATATAATATCTTGTTTTTGTGACAGGGAGGAATGTTGTACAGTTCGGAATGTTTCGGCTTAAGGTGTTACATCTCCGAGGTCGTACCCTTTCGGACTAAGGAAGTCACGTGATTCAGGTTGGAAACCGGTAAACAAACAGAGTTGTATTAGATATTGGCCTGTAAAGACTAGTATTTCGACTCTCTACAACATTGGTGTCAGAAGTAAACATATTTATTGTTGCTTTCGTCAATTCAGTGTCTTCTATATACAATCCGTTTCGGCTACGCTGATCTACGATTGTTTTGGATGATACTTTTAGGCCATATACGTAGATAAAATTTCACATATTCACCTTCACCTCAGTGTATAACAAATTATAATTTTCTACTGTTTAATTTATTATAACTTATTATGTTGAATAAACGATACTAATTTATCACTTACATTTCTTCTTTACAGTTCTCTATAACTCTATAACTCAAACTTAAACACAGATAATGATCTGATCTGTGTGGAACAGTCCATATATTGATAGGTAGAAGACAGGGGATTAGTTTTCCAGTCATGTATATTCTCTGTTGTTATAAGATGTATAACACGTGACCTATATGACTGATGGGAGGGAACTCTTCCAATGGTCAGTTATATCAATAAAGTCTGATTCATGTAATCCTAAGAAAGGTGACTAGAGATGTTTGAGAAAACGAAATGAAATGAATGTAGTTTTACGTCCTACTCTTGTGTACCCAATGGGAAACAGAAGACGGACAACGCCAGTAGAATTAGCCTTACGATTGAAAACTGTCAATATTTAACGTAGACAGCCTGTAGCGCACAGTCGGTTTAATGTCTAATCCGAGCGACTAGATTGACTTGCATCAAAAACAACGGATTGAACCCTGGATCCCCATTCTGTAGTCCAAGTTAGTGAGAACAGTTTAGTGGTTGAAGGGAGGTAAGCCCCAAGAGTTTTTATATGCCCAATTCTTTTCCTTCTATTTCCAGGTTAAATCGCATTGAAAACTTTCTAATATACACAACGAAAAAAGTGTTGCACCCCCATATTAAAACCACTGGTACATCATAAGATGGAGAGCACCCGAAAGGGGTCTTGTAGGGCATTCTCCCATGGGGATTTGGGTTTTGATTCATTGTGGTTTCCTTTGGAAAACAATCGCGCAAATGCAACAATGTGCACGAGAAAAGCATGAGGCATGAATTTTGCAAAATGCAGTATCTCCCTGTGGTGAAAAACGTGTATAAAAATCGTTGTTACTAAGCCCAATCCATTCACACACAAAATGCCGGGTAGACGAATGTCAGAAGCTGTTAAGTGGCAGATTATTGTCCTGCGCAGAGCCGGGCATTCTTTCAAGGAGATTGCCAGAGGAGAGTGCACTGATCTGATGAAAACAGATTTCTCCTGCATGTGGTGGATGGCCGAGTGAAGGTTTGGAGGCGTCCAGGCACAGCTTATGTACCAAGGAACATCATGCCAACGGTAGCCTATGGTGGTGGTTCGGTTATGGTATGGGGCTGCTTCTCATTTGATTGCAAACTGGATTTTGTAACCATACAAGGGAATTTGACAGGGGCTCGCTACCTCCAGGAAGTTCTCAATCCAGCTGTTGTTCCGCATTTTGATGATCACACATTAGCCAGCAGACCCGTATTTATGGATGACAACGCTAGGCCTCATCGCTCGAGAGCTGTCACCCAATTCATCCACAACGATGCTGTCCAGAACATCCCTTGGCCAGCGATGAGTCCAGATCTTAATCCTCTGGAACATGTTCGGGACATTTTGGGGCGCAGGATTAAATCTCGCGACCCTCCTCCACAGAACTTGCACCAACTTAAAGCAGCCTTGCACGGGGAGTGGCGTCATGTGCCCATGCAAACATTCCTTTGTCTTGTGAGGGGGAGAGGAGGAGACTGGAAGCAGTGATCCAAGTGCGAGGTGGAAGTACCCGATACTGAACGGTATTGATTCTCTGATCACCATTTGTGCTTTTTGACATCCCGTTAGAGCTCTGTCAACAATAAAATTTGAGATCTCACCATACTATTTTGCATTTTCGTTTTCCTTAATTTACACCCTAATTTCTACACAGCATTCCCACATGCCATAAAGTCCAGATTTTCAAAACTTACGTTCATGTTACAGTCAATGATCCACTTTATTGATATTCACATACTCCTGGCTCAAATATTTATTCAGGTTTACATACACGAGTTAAACAGAACAGTACTATACCAAATAGTAGGGGGGTGCAACACTTTTTTTGTTGTGTATATATCACATGGAAGATTTTAAGTTTATGTACACAAATTCGATATAGCATGACCATGAACATTTTGAAATAGTCAAACCGAAAGTAGACCACTACATTATATCAACGTCTGCCTGATTGTCACTGCTCACAAACAAAACTATGGAGGGCGATTTATGTCAAAAGTCGATGCTCTGCTGATGTATCTAATTCAATAATTCAAACAAAAATCTCAAAATTCATTTAACATAATACTTATAATTCAATATTTCGAACACAAATCTCAAAATTCATTTAACATAATTCTTATAATTCTAAGAACATAATGACTATAATACCAAAAACAAATACCTATTTACAAATAACATTTATCAATTTTCAAAATCAATAATTCATTTAACATAATTTATTAATTCCAAACTGACAAATCTTCATCATTATTAATGTATAAACTAATGCGTAAAATACTATTTCACGATTGCACGAGGTCTACGGTACAATGTATAATGCAACTTGTTTTATGTATTATCTCACTTGTAAAATCTCAAATGTAATATCTTTTATTTAAATGAGCAAGGTCATGACCTTATTATATATTCAGTAGTTTATCTATTTTTCTATCACAAATGATTTCTCCCGTATGGAAAGAAATCATCCGACAAATTTGTATTATGGTGTGTGTTGAATATTTTTATATTTAGTTTATGTAGATTATTTACTATGACTACTTCAGAAATTTTGTCGGAAATTAGTCGTAGAATCGGTAGGATTGCCTGTTGTTTAGAATCCGGACAATCGTTAGATGAATCCAAACATCAACTCGAGAGTGTTATAAATATTTTAACAACCCTTGACATGGATTTAAGTGAACTTAATCTTAATCTAAGAGGCTGTTGTTTACAACTTACTCAATGCATGGATTATATTGACCGGTCTGTAGCAGCACAGTTGACAATGGATTCATTTCAAGTTGAGAGATCTTCTGGAAGTATGGGTGCACTGAAAATAATTATTCTTCCAGAACAATTAAATTTTTTATTATCGTGTAGTTTTACTGCACAAGAAATAGCAAATTTTTATAATGTAAGCCTAAGAACAATTATGAGGAGATTATCAGAATTTGGCATAAGAATTAGAGACAAATATAGCCTGATTTCAGATGAAGTGTTAAAAGAGCGGGTATCTGATATTCTAAGGAATCACCCCGACATTGGCTATAGAAGTGTTGTTGGACATTTAAAAAGTAAAGGTGATCATGTGCAACTTGATAGGGTTAGAAACGCTATGAGGAGTGTCGACTTAGAAGGATGCTTATATCGGAGACTCCACTTGAGACCTGTGCAAAGGCGAAAATACAAAGTAATGGGATCAAATGCCTTATGGCATGTTGACGGTTATCATAAATTAATAAGGTAGGCCTATAATTTTTTTTCAAAGTAAATAGCAAGACTACAAAGTTGCATACTGTTTCTAAATTATACAAAATCAGTCTAATATCTAATAATAAGTTTATATCAATGAAAATGATAGCACGGACATTAAATTAAAGAGAAATCAATCAATAAATCAAGCTGCCCATGGTTCTTCTAATATTAGAACACCCTGCACCAAATCAGTGTGAATTTATCATTCCTAAAATAAAATTCGTAAGAAATACTAATGCTCCAAAGGCAAGATAAAGCGTTCTTAAGATGTAAATTTCAAATAAATGTAATGATGTCATCATTTGAAATTTGGAAATCTGGAGACAATAATATTCAATTTTGTGAAGGCCTGTCAAAAAAGCTCTTCAATTATATTAATTCAATTTTCTATCGACTCATTTATTTACAGCTGGAAGTTAGTGATACATGGAGGGATTGATGGGCATTCAAGGTTGCCAGTCTACCTCAATATTAGCAACAATAACAAATCATCTACTGTTTTAGAAGCTTTCCGTCACGCAGTGGCAGAGTATGGAATACCTCAAAGGGTCAGGTCGGACAAAGGGGGAGAAAATGTAGGCATAGCACAGTTCATGTTAGATGCTAGAGGTATTAATCGTGGAAGTCATATTTGTGGTCGAAGTGTGCATAATCAGAGGTAGTATTTCTAAGTCATAGCATTTCATTTATTCTGAAAAATGCATACTTAAGTTTGTTTGATGTGTTAATACCTAAAAAAAAGAAATAATGGCAATGTTTTGATCTTTATAAGAATAATTTTGTGTTTAAAGGTTAAATATTTTATTCTAACAAAATTTGAATTTTATGGAAGTTTTATTTCAAAATGATATTTTACTATCTTTATAATCAAGTCTTAATAATTATTCTCAAAATGTTTTGGCCCAAGTTTAATATATACTGAACAGCCTCCTTTGAGAGACATCTTTTTACATTTTAATTTTGTCCATAACTTTTCAGGATAGAAAGGTTTTGGAGGGATCTTTGGGAAGGATGCATTGGTTTATTTTATCATCTATTTTGCTTCATGGAAAACCAAGGTATATTAAATCCATTAGATGATGCTCACATTGAAGCTCTGCACTATGTTTACATACCTAGGATCCAAAAGCATCTAAATGATTTTCGAAGGGCTTTTGAAAACAGGCAGATAAGAACTGCTGGAAATCTGACACCAAAGCAATTATGGATAAGAGGACAACTTATCCCGAATAACCCAGATATACAAGAGGTAATCTTTTATTAAAAATAGAAATCATATTTAATTTTCTTAAAAACATCATCTTGTTTATTATTATTATAATCTTATTAAAAACTTCAAATAAAAGGTTCAAATCAATATCTGATGTATTGTTCACAATTTAAAGGTTTCAGCATATTACACTGTGATTAATATTCTAACTGGCCTCATAGAAATCATGTTAAAAACAGAATTCAGTTGCTAAGGAATTTGATTTGTTATTTAATAATTTTAGGAATTTTTAAATATTTCAGGAAGATATATTGAATTATGGTACTTGCCAAGAAGGGTTGTTGGAAGAAATACAAGGGGTCGATCTACAAGAAGTTGCTTCATGCCTAAACGAAGATAAAAAAGTTGAACTTCAAACACTAGTCAATCCCTTGCAGATGTCTGACTCTCATGGATGTGATCTTTTCATAACAGCACGTGATTTTATAGTGGGCAATCAAAGACCAATATAAGAAACATAAAAAAATTAATTAAGCTCCAATTATCTGATCATAGAAATTAAATATAAATATCCATTTGCAATTAAAGGATCAAATAAAACCAATGTACGATTATAAAAGTTCGTATTTAAATTGTTTATAGTCCATAAGCACACAGTCTTGTATGCATGCAACATTCTATGAGAAAATTATTTCAGATTCAGATTCCAAAATTTTTATAAAAAATTATCTGTTACATTATATGCAATAAAAATATGTATGTATTATAAATTTGAATGGTTTTTGATTCAATACATCGTAATTAGAAATTAAAATTAAATACGGGATCCTTACTTAGTTCCTAAATGCATGCATGATTTTAAAGATTGTGTATTCACATTTTTTAGTACAATTATTATATTTTATCAAAATACTAATAAAAGTTTGTAAAACGTTACTTAAAAGCATAGTAAGCTTTAAAATGTAAACAAAGGCAAATTTTTAATTTTCTTAATTTTGGTCATAATTGATTCATTTGCTTACCCGAAGCTTAGATAAGACCCCAATCATCCAACAAATGTTTCAAATCTAAAATATTCCCTTATTAGATTGGTGAAACAAACAAATCATAACATAAATATTGTTTACTGTCAGAAAGTCACAAACAGAATAAGGGAATATTTTGGATTTGAAACATTTGTAGGAGAATTTGGGGTAAATCCAGGCTACTGGTAAGTAAATGGATCAATTATGACCAATAAAAAGAAAATTAAAATTTTATGCCTGCCTATGTTTACATTTTAAAGCTTTCTATACCTTTAAGAGGCTCCATAATTCAATTATTATCAAATGTGATACTTAACTAGTATATCAAATCATACCAAAGCCATAGGAACAAACAATAATGTTTATCAGATGTTTTTCAAACTTTTCAAATATTTGTATGTCATTGAGATTGGAAAATGTTATAGACGGGGCACAAGTATTCACAGTTGTCAAATTTTTTGAGATATGATCAAAAATAATAAGTCCACTGTTAATATTTCTAGGTATGTGGGGGCTACCCACAAAAGCTTGGCAGATGTGTCCACAATTAAGTTTAACTTCACTATCTATGTTTTCTTGTGAATCAGGATCCAACCAAACTGTGGAAACTTTACCACCTGAAATGATAAATTTTAACAATATAATGGAAAGTAGCCATAGAGAATTTAATGTTATGTTTTTCCTCTGTGTATTCATCCAAACATAGTAGTAAAGCTATTCATAGAGTATCTTATATAAAAAGTTAGAGCTTGATTTGCTTCAAAATTGAACTTGACCTACATTTTTACAGTAGAAAAGTTGCAAATTTTGTAAAAATCAGAGCATACATAAAATTTTACTATACTGTATATAAAGGTATAGCTATTCACAGAGAGTTCCCTCCATACAAAAAAACATAGCTTGCCGGGCAAGGTAATATACACCCACAATGGATTGTTATTTGACAAAGGATTGTTTTAAAATTGATCTTTTGGAATTTCTAAGTCCCAGAACTCCAGGAATTGTCAATGGATTGTCTGAAAATAAATAGGGTTCATACTTAGGAGCCAAGTTTGGTTAAGATCTGTCTAAAATTACGGCCTCTAGAATGTTTACAAGAATGTGGACCGACGGACTGACGATCCGACGGACCAACGGGAAATTAGACGACAATATACGCCCATATTTCATTATTTCAGCGTTAGTTCCGCTGTCCTGGCAAAATTTCCTTCAATGCACACTTCATGGTGTATACTCGTCCTTTTTAGCCAGCCTGTGCAAAAAAGTAGGATGTAAAACCCATTTCATTCATTCATTCATTTTGTAAAAATCCAATAAAAATTGTAGATACTTGAGTTGTCACAAGAAATTGTGGACAGACAGAACGATGGTCTTTGCTGACAATATAAGACCACTGGATGGTGGTTAAAACTGAGCTTACGTTCAACTCTTTTGAGGAATTTGCTAAAATTATATATGACTATTTCTTCAACAGTTTTTTCATTCTGATTGCTTGAAAATGAAGGAATAAAGAACTTCTCGATATCCTCTGCACTGCACATTGATACTTGTAATAATTTCTTTCCTTCTTCAGGATATTTTCGCAGTAATTCTAAAATATTTTGGAATCTAAGGCCTGAAATAATAATCATATATTAACTGCAGACCATTAAACATATACCATATTCAAACAGCTGTTTATTAAAGATTTTTTTCAGCAATAGACCATAATTTATAGACCATTGGGGAGGGGGGGGGGGCTATTTCATAAAGTTTTAATAAGGGTTTTAATAATCTAACTGTTTGATTGGCTAAATTCCTATAATTAAAAATGGATTTTAACTGATCTAAAAACAGGTCATACCGTCCACCCCTAATCTGTCTTAAGAATTCCAGTTTGTAGGGTGAGCACACAGGCGCTTAGATTCAATAGAAAATATATTTATCATAGTATATCATAGTAAATAAATTATATTTACTATGATATACTATGATAAATATATTTTCTATTGAATCCAAGCGCCTGTGGGTGAGCAAAAGAAACGAAATAAATACATGGTTTTCCAGGGAGAATGCTAGAAGTTATAACAGCTTTCTGATAATTCTGATATAAAATTGACTCAAGATTAAAGTTCTTTTGCAGATTGTCTTGATAACTAATTTGTTTTTTGTAAGAGGGATTTTGTGAGTATGAATTCATCAAGGTGATATTTATAATGAAATTAATGATATTAAAAAAGATACCTTCAATGAACTGTAGAATAGGTGTCATTATTCTGAACAGTATAAAATATCCTTTTATAGCTGTTATTGCCTCAATTTTGTTATCCATTGTTAGCTTTTTACTAAATCCTGTCATAGATATAATATCAAGATATTCTTCACTTAAACTTGAAAGTTGATGACCAGAAGCATTACTTATCTAGCAAAAATAAGGAGAAAGAAATTAAAAGGTAAAAAAAAATCAATATTTCATAATGCAATATTTGAAATTTTTTCATTTTATTTCTACTTATTATTAAAGGGCCAGTGCCTAGAATCTGGGCAGTATAAAAACGATCTGCCACTTACACGATATTCTGTGATTAGAATCAGTAAATATCAGAGGCTTACCATCCATATAAAATCCAAAATATCCAATAATAAACGAAATATCACTGATTTAAATACTTTTTTCTTAGTCAGAAAAAAGTAGTATTATACAAGTAATAGGCTTTTGGCCAAATAGTTATTTTAAAATTTCACTTATTGTCATAAATATTATTATAAAATTGACTTTGTAAGTCTTTCAGTTTTTTATTACATTTCATGTGTTTCAGTTAAACTGCAAAAAAAAAGCTGAATACTGGCCCTTTAAGCTATAGAACAACAGAATTTCAAAATATTTTTAAATGCTGTAAGGAAGAACTACAAAATTTGAAAAGCTTTTGTTGATGAAATGAAATGAAGGACATATCCATTTCTCTTGAAATGTAATCTAAGAGTACTTTTGCCAGACGATTTTACTATAATGTGACATTGGAATCTGTTGAATAGATTTATTTACCTCTTGAATCAAATTCAGAGCATCTGACCTGCTGACCTCTGATGCCTCAATGTCTTTAAAAAGTGGTATTTTTTGGTTTAAAATGAATTCTGTTATAATCCTGTTCAAATTTTTGGGTCCTGGTAGTCCATGAATCAAACTCACAGCTACTGCTTTTCCTATCAATTCGTACACTTTATTTTCAATGAGTATTGGATCCAATGAAAAGCTGCTATTTTCAAACACTTTTGAATTTACAAATAACAACGTAAAAAATTCTCTGGTCAAGCCACCATGATCAACCCCCTCTTCACCAATAAACTCAACTTTAATAGCTTTAAGCCAATCAGACTCATCAGCCTCAAGAAGTTGATCCATGGCAGTCTTAAGAAACTGACTACGTACAACAGTAATTTTCCAAGTTCCTTCTGGTCTCTTCCTTTGTACATTGGAAATTTCTTCATCAAATGTTTCATTAGAACTGAAAATGAAGACTCAAAATCAAGAACTGATTGATTAACAACAAAGTTTATGTAAAAATCTTAGAAATGACAAGCATCAGTTTTCTCTAAGAAATGAGATTAGTAAATAGTAACATAGACAGTTTTTTTATTGAAGTGTTTTTACAAAAACAATGACATATGATCATTTTGCATCTGTTATCTGAAATCAAATCAATGCCACATCTAGCGTGGTAATATATCAACAGCAGCAAAATTGAATAAGGCATTAATAATAAGGCATCAATAAGTCTCTACAGTGTCCACAAACAATTGTTGACAGACGGATGAAAATTTAAATTTGAAATTCACAAGTCCCAAAATTCCAGGAATGATTTTGGGAATCATACTAAAATCAGTAGGGTTCTTCCTTGGATAGTCATAAACAAACATACCAGGTTACAAAAAGATTCACAAAGAAATGGAGTCTCTACCATGTCCACAAGATTTTGTTTTCAAACAGAACAATTTGAAATTCCAACTCCCAGAATTTCAGGAATTTTTTTCGAAATTATACCAAAATTGATAGGGACCTTCCTTAAATGGTGATAAACATGTATACCAAGTTTCAAGAAAATCCAATAGAAACTGTAGTCTCTATGGTATTGACAAACAATTGTTGACAGACAGATCGATGGACAGGGGCAAAAACAATATACGTCCACATTTCACATTATACTCACAGAAATTCTTTGATATGATTATCTGATTCACCACAAAGAGATGAATGCCATTCAATATCCTCTTTTGGATATTTTTCTAAACAAATAGGACACTCTTGTACATCTGTCTGTTCCCTAAAATATATGGAGACATTAAACTGTCATAAACTGCAAAAAAAGTCAAAATGCAAGGCTGACTTAAGACTTCATTTGTAGTATCAGCAATCAAAACACTTGTAGAAAAAAATTTAGTTTTTACAACATAATTTCCATATCTATAAATGTTTACAGATTGCTATATGACTAATGCAAGACAAAGGCAAAAGTTCTAAGAGAATAATATATTTTGATAAGAACGAGCTGTTAAAATTAAGATAAGGAGGAAACTAATTCATTTAACAATATTATTGTGCTTTTGATGACTAGAAATTTTCATAAGTAAAGAATAACAACACAATTTTTTTCTATTAACAATATTTTTTTAAGATAGCTTGCCAGGCAAGGTAATATACGCCCCCCTGGAAGCTTTGACTTTGAATTAAAAAAGCCTGCCAGGCAAGGTTACATATGCCCACTGACAGCTTTTGAATGATAATAATGTTTACACCATTATCATTTATTAATGTTATCATACAAGTAAAATTGTATATATGTACAATGATCACTCTGATTAAAATTAGGTAGGTTTGTTTTTTTTTTTATGGTTCACATTTGAGAGAGTACAAACACTAGAAATAATTTTTGTTTTCTGAAATCAAGTTTGTCTGCAAAAACATTTACAAAAAGTGCTAAATGTTGTAGCTTTTGGGGGATGAACCTACTGACCAACATGGGTGAATACTATATACAACCTAATTTCCTGTCGGCATATCAAAATTGAATATGTTTCAAGAAAAAGGGCAATAACTGTATGCTAAAAATTTAACGCGTTTTTAAGAACAAGGGCAATAACTCATACTAAATATTTTGCGATTTATCTGATTTTCAATAGGGTTTATTGTTGGGTCTTAACAAATAACCATACCAAGTTTCAGGAAAATCCATCCAGATTTGTGACTCTTAGAGTGTTTACGAGCTAAAATTGAACGCGTTTTCAAGAAAAAGGGCAATAACTGATACTAAATATTTTCCGATTTATCTGATTTTCAATAGGGTTTATCCTTTGATGATTACGATCATTCACACCAAGTTTCATTGAAATCCAACAAGAATTGCACTTTGTAGAGTGTTTACGAGCAATTCAAGAACAAAAAAACTCAAGGGCAAAAACTCATACTAAATATTTTCCGATTTATCTGATTTTCGATAGGGTTTATCCTTGGATGATTACAATCATTCATACCAAGTTTCGTCGAAATCCATCAAGAACTGCGCCTTGTAGAGTGTTTACGAGCAATTGTGGACGGACCGACCGACCGACGGATAGGGTGACAACAATATACAGGATTATTTAAAATTAATATAATCAAAAATTAAATCTATTATGGTATAAAACACAAATAATAAAAAGAATACTGGAAAACAGCATGCAAGTTAATCAACAAGTGTTAAAGGTTTATAAGTAAAATTGATTGTAAACGAGCGAGCGCCCGCAAGGGCCTACGCCCACCAGCAGCAAAATCTGAATGTTAGCTTTCAATAACAGCAGCATAACTCGCCGCGATTATTTCAAGATTTCATAAAACTCAAAAACAGTTATTTCATGAAGATGAACAACTATGAACATTCAATACTACAAAGTAATCTATATTGGGCAAATTCAGGGGCAATAAACCAGTTATCCTTGTAGTTTGAAAAGTTAAATGGTATGATACATGTACTTTATGATGATTGATATTTTTACTAAATTTTATTAATTTAGAAAATGATAGCTATATGAAAGCCATATCAAATTCATCTTTTCATTTTAAGGCAAATACAGGGGCAATAACTCAGTAACTGTTAATGCTGTAAAGTTTAATAATTTCACATTTATATGGTCTTTTATTTTATAATAATTGTCAATGACAAGTGTATAAAAGTTCATCAAATTTGGACAAAAAGTGATTGTTTTATGACAGGCATTTTTCAATTTTTTGAAATTGTAACATATTCAAGGGCAATAACTCTGTAACCATTTAGTTTTCACGGTTACAATTTCACATAGTCTGAAATTTTATGATGATTAATGTGTGTATAAAATTTCATTAATTTCAGACCGAAAAAACGCAATTTCCATTTTATTGAAATTTAAGCACATTAAAGGGCTATAAATCCGCAACCGTTATGATTACGTAGTTGAAATTTTACATGGTCTGATATATTATGGTGATTGACATATGTATTGAATTTCAACAAATTCAGAAAAAAATTGAACGACTTATCGAACGCATTTTTCATTTTTCCAATTTTTGAGCAATTAATGAGCCATAACTCTGCAACCATAAATGTGGCAAAGCTGAATTTCGAACGGGAACCGAGATTTTATGATGATAAACATATATCCCAAGTTTCAATTAAATCAGAAAAAAATTGTGGCCTCTAGAGCGCCCACAAGGTCATTTTTTCCCTTTTTTCGCACTTTCAGGGGCAATAACAGGAAAACCGTAAGAGCTACAAAGCTGAATATCGATAGGAACTGAGATTTTATGATGTTGAACATATATACCAAGTTTCATTAAAATCCGGAAAGAATTGTGGCCTCTAGAGCACCCACAAGGAATTGTGGACGGACGAACGGACGGACGGACGGACGGACGTCCGGACAGGGTGACTACAATATACGTCCACATATTTTAAGTGGGCGTATAAAAATTTTACAAAAGCAAATCAGTTGAAAAAAATTAGGAATTTTTAACTTGAATTTTTGAAGTAATTATCAGCAAGAATAAACCTGACTAAAGACGTAAAATTACTTTTTATTAGTTGAAATATCACCCATCTTAGAGCTCTGGAAATAGTGTGAGATTAAATAAATAGTGATAGGGGTAACTGTGAAATTTACTAACGCATTAGAGGTGAAGTTAATCACTTTCATTGGTAAAAACCAAAGTTACTGCTCAATTCACTAAAATCGAAATTGACCTTCCTTGTTATGGTCCAAATACATATTCCAAATTGCATTAAAATATGATCAGATTTGTAGTAGTATTCACAAATACTATTATAGAAGTGTAGCTGCTCATAGAGAGTTTCCTCCATCCAAACAAAAGTCAATGCTCGGTTATCTTCAAAATCAAACTTGACCTTCATTTTTTTAATATTTCAAATAATCTACCAGGCACTCATTCAGAGAAGGCCACTATGCAGTTTAAAAAAGTTTTAAGAGCATGAAACGAGCGAGCGCCCAAAAGGGCATCCACCCAGAATTTGAATTTGAGCTATCAATAACAGCAGCATAACTCGCCGTGTTCAGTGTGAAACTAATCATAATTACCTCTGAGTCTGTATCAGTCAAACACATATAATTACAAATTGGGGTTGCAGCTACCTTTCTCTTTTTGTTTTCATGACCCTAAAAGGTTTAATACAATTGTTAATCAAAAATTTGATTTGAAACAAATTTACCAAAATAACATCAGAGATATCAAACAATCAGCATAAAATTAATAGAAAAGAACTTACATTATGGCATTCAGCAACATGATTCTTGATTAAAATGACAGGCAAAACTTCACCACAAATTACACAGCTTTCTTTTGGACAATTTTCCGAAGGCTATTTAAATGGTAAATTAGTATTTATTACATTTTAAAGCATGTCAAATGTTGCTTACAAAGTGAAATCAAAAATTTAAATTTACACTGAATATCAGTATAAGGAATCAAAGATGTTGAGGGAAAGTGTTTATTTTTTTATAAATAAATCACAAGTCCCAATACATTTAAAGCCATTCAATCAAGAATTTTATGTGCTGACAAGGTTAAAGAAAAGATTACCTCAATTTCATCAACATTGTCCATGTCCAATTGAACTTGTAGTGGGCGTATGAATAAAATACTCTGACCAAGAGCACAGCTGTCAGCAAGATATTCTGCTGTATACCCAATTTTAGAGGGTTTAATCAACTCCATGCAGTATCTATTAGCTGATCTTAGTATTTCAAAACCACCAGCTAATTTCAATTTTGGATACGCTTCATAAAGGGCTTGACTAAATGCTTGTGCATCATTTGATTTGTCCAAAACAATTCTTTTTTCTCCAAGACCTGCATCAAAAAGATCTTTTTTCATATCTTTATTAGGAAGGTAGTCCTGAAATTATAAAAACAATATATCAAATATCAAAATTTGAATAGAAAAATATGTGTTCTAGAGTTTGTGAAATAGCATAAAAGATAGCTTTCCAAGCAATGTTATCAACGTTCATTTGTTCCAATTTGATAGATTAAATTCATATTGGCTATTGGCCAACGAAAAATCACTTATGTGAGGCATGCTTTAGGAATAAAAATCATTTCACATCAGTAATGTTGAAATATAAAAACTACCTGATTGGGATCCGATAGACAACAAAATTTTCTGGACCACTTGACGTCAGGCTTGCGCCCATAGCCTCTTATTTGAGACTTTTGAGGTTTCTGATAAGGGGAAAACAATCTTCTTAATTCTGAAACATGTGTTACTGCAGGTGGTGTTACTGTAGGTGGTGTTATAGCAGGTGTTGTAACAGCAGGTGTTGCACTAGAGTTTACTGAAGAGCTTGAGCTCTCTAACTCTGCAGCAGTTTTTCTCAAAAGAGAAATAGCTTTTGTGATGTTTTCATCCATTGGAAACTAAAAAATAATTAGTTAGATAAGTTAAGTTAATAGCTGTAATTTCTCAATGGAAGTCTTTTTGATGATCCCAAAGAGAAAGATGTCAAGGCTTGACAGATTGACAATCCATTCTACTGGTACTTAAAGGAAATTAAAATGGCTCATGCTTAAATTTAGAACACAAGATAGGCCTATGGTTAGGAATAATCCACTGCTACTCTACATTTTACATACTTGTACACTTACAGGTAGCCTTAAGTACTGCAAGAAGTTACCATTTCAATTAACAAATTATAACAAACTAAAGTATAAATAGACATATAAGTTACTTCTATTGATAACACCACCTGTAGCTAACTGTATGTGAAAGGCAGAGTAGGCCTATAATAAATCCAAGAAAAATTTAATCCATATAGTTAGGTATTCCTATAAATGTTATCCCTATTTCTATATGTTTTACAAATATGGTTGTTTAAATGATTATTATTTCACCGGAAATACATCGTTTCAACAGTGAGAGTTATCTTTTCATAGACGAGAGAAATCATTTTTAACACAAACTACTGAATATGTAATAAGGTCATGACCTTGCTCATTTAAATAAAAGATATTACATTTGAGATTTTACAAGTGAGATAATACATAAAACAAGTTGCATTATACATTGTACCGTAGACCTCGTGCAATCGTGAAATAGTATTTTACGCATTAGTTTATACATTAATAATGATGAAGATTTGTCAGTTTGGAATTAATAAATTATGTTAAATGAATTATTGATTTTGAAAATTGATAAATGTTATTTGTAAATAGGTATTTGTTTTTGGTATTATAGTCATTATGTTCTTAGAATTATAAGTATTATGTCAAATGAATTTTGAGATTTGTGTTTGAAATATTGAATTATAAGTCTTTTGTTAAATGAATTTTGAGATTTGTGTTTGAATTATTGAATTAGATACATCAGCAGAGCATCGACTTTTGACATAAATCGCCCTCCATAGATTCACGCCAAAAGAAATGAGATGGGCGTGGCACATCCAGGTAAACTTCCAATTTGCCATTTATATGGGTCAGCGAATTACGTCTGTAGGAAATAATGTTTTTCAAAAAAGTACTTTGCACACGGATACCTCGTTGCTTTGGCCACTTTCTCCCAGAAAATCAGATGTTTCGGCCTGTTTGTTGCAATTTGCGACGTTAGCAAAGTCCCACTCTGTGCCACAAGTGGCTCTAGTTGTGGGACTTTGCTACCGCAAAGTCCCAGTTTGTTTTCGGTTTGTCAATTCTTTTTTTTTTTTTTTTTTTTTTTTTTTTTTCGAAATTTACACACCTCACTGTGCCTAGGCTACAATAGTTGCAATTTTTTCACAACTTCTCTAGACCTTCTATAGTGGCAACGTGTTGCATAAATATAAAATGGAACTTTTTTGCAAAACTAGAAGTGCTGCGTTGCAACTAACCAAAAAAGTAGGAAAATGGCTCTAGATGTCGCAATTTTTGATCGATTTTCTTCGGGTTTGCATTTTTAAAAACTTGAACTAGTTTCAAACAAGATAGCAGTTGAAAAAATTCGAAATTCGAAAATTCGTAGCACACATTTTTTTGCCGTATTTTGCACATTTTTGCAACTTTGCTATTTTAAGACCGATTGATCTGAAAATTTGGGTGCCTTCAAGGGTCATGAATTTAAAAACATTGGCAGAGTCAAAATTTTTGCTTCATTTCCGGTTTCAACGTAAAAAGGGTTTAAACTTCCGGTTGACCTACTTGTGCTGTAATTGATGTATCGCAACAAAATTTATGTCAATCTTAATTAAATTAGAAGACAAAAAAATGAAGAAGAAAAAATCCGGACCGGAAGTGAAACTTTGGCCGCCATCTTGAAATGTCACTTTTTTGTAAAACTCAAAATGGGGCCTCAGGGTAATGTCTAATTTCCGCGATGTTTACATTTCTTGTAGCTTTAGTCGATTACGAAAAAAACTGTGGGAGCCGATTTTTGAATTTTGCTTTTGCATTTTTGCAACATCCGGTTGAATTTTTTCGAAGTTTGGGGGCTTATTTCTCGTGACCTTGACCTTTGGTGACTTTGACCTTTAGTAGGTCAAAGGTCATTGACCTTGGCTATTAGTTGACACTTTGACCTTTGACCTCAGACATCAACTTCCGGTTTTATAGCTGCCTGAAAACAGCAAAATTCGCAACTTTGGACTGCTCTAGAGTATGACCTAATTAATTTAGAGGGTTAATTTTTTTAGATTCTTAAGGTGCTTTTTGTCCCCTTTCTAGCGATGTATAAAAAAAGTTTTTAAAATGAAAATTGAAATTTTTGATTTTTGAAAATAAAAGTACATTTTGCCGAATTTACGTTTTTTTTAAATGTATGTGTGTATATCTCGTGATCTATTGGATGGACAAACTTCAAATTTGTACTGTGAATATACATTTTGAATGTGATTAGATTCACGCTGAAAAGAATTAGATGGGTGTGGCACATCCGGGTAAATTTTCAGTTTTCCATATATATGGGTCAGCGTATTACGTTTGTAGGAAATAAGTTTTTTTAAAAAATTACCTTGCACACAGATACCTTATTGCTTTGGCCAGTTTATCCCAGAAAATCAGATGTTTCTGTCTGTTTGTTGCAATTTGCGACGTTAGCAAAGTCCCACTCTGTGCCACGTGTGGCTCTAGTTTTTTTGTTTTTTTTGTAATTCTTGGATGAGTTTGCAGACAAACTGGTAAAAGGTGCAGAAATTCTAAATCTACAGTTGATCTTAGAATGATTTCTATTATCAAATAAAACAAAACCGGAAGTTCTATCTCTGACAGGAAGTGAGAACCGGAAGTTGAGGTTTTTTTGCTTTAGCAAGTTTATTTTCGGTTCGATTTTGACCGGATTTTCAGATTTGAAAACTTCAATGTATTTGTCAACTAACAATTATAGGTTTTATGCAATTAGGTTAAATATTTTACCCACGATTTGCAATTCAATATTCAAGGGTCATCGGCAAAAATTTCAGACCGTGATTTCTCCTTTAATATAAATGGTAAAATTTTGAAACTTTACCAGTTGATAGGCGATATGTTTATAATTTTTGAAAAAATGTGAAAAAAAAAATTCCACTTCCGGTTTAGCCTCAAATGACGTAATTACGTAACTTCCGGTCTATAACTGCTAGGTGAAAAGTGAAAACTGTTTTATAAATAACTTGTCAATAGTAATTGATTTGACCTAAATAATTAGGTCAAGCTGCCATATCGGCCGCCATTTTGAATTTTCGTTACAATTCTTAAATCCGAAATTCAGACACTACTGATAGACCGATTTTGATGAAATTTAGCACATAGATACAATGGATCATTATCTACCTTTTCTTGGAGACCGATTTTCAAATTTCGTATTTTCTTTCGAATTATTTAAATTTCGATTTTTTCAAAATTAGGTCACTTTAACGGGTACGGAAGGTGTGACCCACTTAATCTATGACCTTGAAAATTAGGTCAAATAATATTCAATATATTGTCTACGAGTTGATATTTTTTAATTTGGCTTACTTAAAAAATTCATAGAGATAAGTGTACTTAAATACAGCAAAAATTGATAATTTTCATATTTTCGCCATCATTAACCGTTACGGAAGGTGTGACCTAATTATTTTATGACTTTGAAAACTAGGTCAAATGATATTCAATATATTGTCTAGATGTAGGTCATTGCAAATTTAGCCTACATAATATTTTAAGGCTCTCGAAATACGTTCATAATTGTAAGCAATTCTAGTTCATATTATTATGCTTTTTTTTTTATATGGCCTATTACTATGTGAGTGAGTGATGCGATTCTATTGATGGCTCCACCGATTCCTGTGACTATTCAACTAAAACTTCCTTTTAAAAAAAAACATAACTATTTACCTATGCCAGTGTCTTCTGTTGAATAGTGATTAGTTACTTTCAGTTCTGGTTTGTTTCATCTTCATCTTTACCAGAATTTTCTAGTGCTTTCCTCTGATTGGTTAAATTATAACTTCCGGTTAGGGAAAGATAACTACCACGATACTTGCTATTTCGTCAGACTACAATCAACTCATTAAAAAGAGAAGCGTTTTTATAGCATTAGACTTAGAGGTTTCATTTGAGATCAACAATTAATTATCAACTCTACTTTCTTTGACTTTTATATTTAATTCGAAATTTCCTAACTTTTTGAGTTGGTGCCAAAGTTCGATTTTTAATCAATAACGTTTTTTTTTATCACCAGGTGACAAGTAAAGTTAAATTTTGTCGTATGTGAGACATCGCATTCTTTAAGAATTGTGCTAATATTTTTCTTTCCTTTATTCATTCAGAAATTTCGTATCCTCGAACATTTTCGTCATCACATTTCTGCGAAGACAGTATTTCTATTTATATAAATAACTCCCAGAGACAAATCTTATATGTTAGCTTTGTCGTCTCGTGTAGAGATCCAAACGCGCAAGATTCACAATGATAATATAATTTAAATATTTCCTCCGAGATAACTGCCGATTTGACATGTCTCCTATTTGACACGTCTCCTTTTTGACATTTCTCCGAATTGTCTGTTATACGTCACCGGAAATAAAATTACAGCGTGTTGAAGAGCAATTGTAACTTCGTCATTACTTTACACAAAAAACTGATTATTAAATTTTGTTGTTGAGTTGACACCGTGAATTTGTTTGAAAATGTTGAGGACTGTATTCAGCCGTTCATTTCTAACCGTAAGTAAATTTCATTGCATTTGGTAGGATCCTAGAAATCGAATAACGCAATCAAAAGTTGTATTCTTGTAAGTCAAAATGTTTGAAGGACTTTGACAATGTCAAAGAAAACTTTGAAGGACTTGGAATAGAATCACATTCTAACATCTTCAATGGACTTTTACGTGAATTAGCCAAGCAGAGTTGAGGTTGGGAATGAGGGAAAGAAAAAATCACATGGTAAAAACATATTCTCTTAAGGGAAAGGTAGCCTAAACTTTGCAAGTTGGCAAAACCATGACACTTTCTTAAAAGCTACCTGTTTATGTGAACAAGCTATAAAAAGTATCAATATGTGCTTCAAGTCTAATTATCACTATAAATGATAATAAAAATTTGAAAAAAAAGTTTAGTAAAATGAACTTAGCAAATATATGTCCAAATTTGAGGATTTCACTAACTCCCATAAAGCAAGAAAGCCTTCTGTAGTTCAGTATTGTTTTAACAATGAATCAAACCTGACATAACCAAACCACAATAGCCCAATCTTAGAATCTGCAAAAATAAATCCAATTGAACCGAAAACTTATCTAAAAATACACTAAATTTCTCAGTAAACCGGCCATTTTTTTTATGGACTACTTTTTACACAGGGAGTATGGTGGTCTATACCTCTCGGATGAATGACATCTCTGTTTTTTTCAAAATCTTATAAAACAACTGATTTGTCCTCGTCTTCAAACCCCGAGGGATCTTTACGTTTTTGAACAGATGCCAATGAGAATAATAAAGTAAATAGGTACTTCTAAAGAATACCAGTTAAAACCGTAACATGTCAAAACGGTAACAAATTTTAATAGTCAAAACGGTAACAACTCCTCCAAAACGGTAACAAATATTTTAGTAAATAATAAGATCAATTATTTTGTATAATTCTTTAATATTTAATAAAACAATTTTGTGAAAATAGTATAACAAAAATTATGTACACAAAAGGCCACCGCCCGCCAGTAGTTGAGTTGTTAAAATATCCACAGTTGTTTAACTGTTTAGCCGGCCACAAGTCGACCGACATCCTTCAACACCTGTCACATGAGTTGATTGTAGTCTGACGAAATAGCAAGTATCGTGGTAGTTATCTTTCCCTAACCGGAAGTTATAATTTAACCAATCAGAGGAAAGCACTAGAAAATTCTGGTAAAGATGAAGATGAAACAAACCAGAACTGAAAAGTCTAGCTACTGGAGGTGTTCTGTGAGAAACAAAAATTTGACCTGCCACACGACGGTTATCTTTCAGGAACATTTAAACCTGGAGTGAATGAACATGTTCACGCTTCAAGACCTGGTCATTTGCCGGCTGTTGAGGGGTGGCACAGTAAGTTAAATCGAAAGGTCATAAGGGGAAACGTCGAATTATATTTATTGATTAAATTATTACACGAAGAGGCCCTTCTCGTAAAGATCAACATAATATAATTTCTGAGAAAAAAGTTTGTCGCCGGCAGCGGAAGGGCACAAGGACTGTTCAATTTGAAATTTTTAGAATATGGGCAGAATATTAAGCCGCGACAGGTGTTGAAGGATGTCGGTCGACTTGTGGCCGGCTAAACAGTTAAACAACTGTGGATATTTTAACAACTCAACTACTGGCGGGCGGTGGCCTTTTGTGTACATAATTTTTGTTATACTATTTTCACAAAATTGTTTTATTAAATATTAAAGAATTATACAAAATAATTGATCTTATTACGTATTTCGACTTCGGCGAAAACGTATTGTAATCGTTCGGATTATTTTATTTTTTTTTTTTTTTTTGTAATTCTTGGATGAGTTTGCAGACAAACTGGTAAAAGGTGCAGAAATTCTAAATCTACAGTTGATCTTAGAATGATTTCTATTATCAAATAAAACGAAACCGGAAGTTCTATCTCTGACAGGAAGTGAGAACCGGAAGTTGAGGTTTTTTTGCTTTAGCAAGTTTATTTTCAGTTCGATTTTGACCGGATTTTCAGATTTGACAACTTCAATGTATTTGTCAACTAACAATTATAGGTTTTATGCAATTAGGTTAAATATTTTACCCACGATTTGCAATTCAATATTCAAGGGTCATCGGCAAAAATTTCAGACCGTGATTTCTCCTTTAATATAAATGGTAAAATTTTGAAACTTTACCAGTTGATAGGCGATATGATTATAATTTTTGAAAAAATGTGAAAAAAAAAATTCTACTTCCGGTTTAGCCTCAAATGACGTAATTACGTAACTTCCGGTCTATAACTGCTAGGTGAAAAGTGAAATCTGTTTTAGAAATAACTTGTCAATAGTAATTGATTTGACCTAAATAATTAGGTCAAGCTGCCATATCGGCCGCCATTTTGAATTTTTGTTACAATTCTTAAATCCGAAATATAGACACTACTGATAGACCGATTTTGATGAAATTTAGCACATAGATACAATGGATCTTTATCTACCTTTTCTTGGAGACCGATTTTCAAATTTCGTATTTTCTTTCGAATTATTTAAATTTCGATTTTTTCAAAATTAGGTCACTTTAACGGGTACGGAAGGTGTGACCCACTTAATCTATGACCTTGAAAATTCGGTCAAATAATATTCAATATATTGTCTACGAGTAGATATTTTTTAATTTGGCTTACTTAAAAAATTCATAGAGATAAGTGTACTTAAATACAGCAATATTTTTTGCAGTGCGTTCTTTGAACGCACTGCTTTGTTTTCGAAATGACTATTTTTTTTTTTTTTTTTTTTGTCTTTTTCTGGTCACGCTCCCCAGCCATAACTGCAAATGTCTTACACAATCTGGCGTGATATTGTGACGTAATCTAGTGCTCGTTGTTGTTTAAATGTAAAATGACGCATTTTTGTTTTACCGGAAATGACGTAGAACGTCACAAATTTTATTTTTGTTTACTAACTCACGGCTCGTTTTTTTATCTAATCTGGTTCGGACTTTTTTTATTTACTACTTATAACTTAGATTTACAGAATAGCAGTTTAAAAATTTTGAAATTTTTACTTTTGTTGCTGACTTTTGAATTTTAAAATTTAACACTTTTTCTAATTTCTGCAATTTTGATTAGATCGAAATCAAACTTTGCAGTTAGATAAACATTTTTCTTGTCAAGAAAAATCTGTTTTCAAAATGTCGACATCACTTCCGGTTTCGGCGTCATACGTCGCTAAACTTCGAATTTTCACTTCCGGAATTCTAAAGATATATGAATTTTTTTTTTTGCAATTAGTTACTATTAACCTATAATGATTTTATAATTAACAAAAATTGAACCGGAAGTAACAGGTCAGTCGCCATCATTAAACCACTTACTTTTGTAAAGTGAAAAATTGGGCCTTGGGGGTTAATCGGACAATTGTTATTTTGATGTCTATGTAATCTTCAATCGATTGCTAACAATTCTTAGGAAGCCGAATTTTGAATTTCGATTTAGCTTACCTTTCATTTCCGGTTCTTTTTTTTTACTCAGTGCCTAATTTTCCAACGTTCATATATCGTGACCTTGACCTTTGGTGACCATGTGACCTGCACAAAAGTTGTTGCCCTTGTCGAGATCTATCCATTGATGTCTTCATTTGTGGTGTGCAATGTCAAATTCCGGTTTTACAGCCATTTGAAAATT
>JAUJPP010000011.1:4168895-4190013 GCA_030562195.1 Nipponacmea schrenckii
ATGTTTTTTGGGGGGGAAAAAAAAAAAAAAAAAAAAAAAAAAAAAAAAAAAAAAAAAAAAAAAAAAAAAAAAAAAAAAAAAAAAAAAAAAAAAAAAAAAAGGGGGGGGGGGGGGGGGGGGGGGGGGGGGGGGGGGGGGGGGGGGGGGGGGGGGCTTTACTGTCTCCTAAAGGTAACGTATTGGTACATAGGCTTGTGGGGTATGTTTTTTTGGCGACGGGAATGCTAATTTAGGCCAATTGAGACCAGAATTTGAAATGTGTTGCCCACTCCAGTCTTTCTGTGCACATTTTTGGCTCCATAACAGTGTTTTTGACGTCATAATGCTTAACTTATACGATAATAGCCCCGAAAATTGACCGAAGATCACGTTTTTCACGAGATTTGGACCTCTCGGCGTGGTTTTGATTGCTTTTTTCCAGGTTAGAATCATTTCGACTATCGTTTAAAGCGAAAATGTAGAAAACTTTGGGGGACTTTTTTTCTCTCCCCATCTCGCAAAGTCCGATTTTCTTTTCGGTTCACGCTGAAGCCGTTTCGGCCACTGTGGGAGCCACGCGAGTAAGCAGTTTTGAGTGTCTAGTACTGCCTTGTCGCTTTTCGTTCGGTCAATCGCCATCAAATTAGTTGTAACCACCCTTAAGCGCTGGCCGAGCACACAAAACACGACCTCAGAAACGATAAGAGTGAATACGGCTATTATGACGTCGTCTTTACTGTCTCCTTAAAGGTAACGTTATTGGTACATAGGCTTGTGGGGTATGTTTTTTTGGCGACGGGAATGCTAATTTAGGCCAATTGAGACCAGAATTTGAAATGTGTTGCCCACTCCAGTCTTTCTGTGCACATTTTTGGCTCCATAACAGTGTTTTTGACGTCATAATGCTTAACTTATACGATAATAGCCCCGAAAATTGACCGAAGATCACGTTTTTCACGAGATTTGGACCTCTCGGCGTGGTTTTGATTGCTTTTTTCCAGGTTAGAATCATTTCGACTATCGTTTAAAGCGAAAATGTAGAAAACTTTGGGGGACTTTTTTTCTCTCCCCATCTCGCAAAGTCCGATTTTCTTTTCGGTTCACGCTGAAGCCGTTTCGGCCACTGTGGGAGCCACGCGAGTAAGCAGTTTTGAGTGTCTAGTACTGCCTTGTCGCTTTTCGTTCGGTCAATCGCCATCAAATTAGTTGTAACCACCCTTAAGCGCTGGCCGAGCACACAAAACACGACCTCAGAAACGATAAGAGTGAATACGGCTATTATGACGTCGTCTTTACTGTCTCCTTAAAGGTAACGTTATTGGTACATAGGCTTGTGGGGTATGTTTTTTTGGCGACGGGAATGCTAATTTAGACCAATTGAGACCAGAATTTGAAATGTGTTGCCCACTCCAGTCTTTCTGTGCACATTTTTGGCTCCATAACAGTGTTTTTGACGTCATAATGCTTAACTTATACGATAATAGCCCCGAAAATTGACCGAAGATCACGTTTTTCACGAGATTTGGACCTCTCGGCGTGGTTTTGATTGCTTTTTTCCAGGTTAGAATCATTTCGACTATCGTTTAAAGCGAAAATGTAGAAAACTTTGGGGGACTTTTTTTTTTCTCCCCATCTCGCAAAGTCCGATTTTCTTTTCGGTTCACGCTGAATGCCGTTTCGGCCACTGTGGGAGCCACGCGAGTAAGCAGTTTTGAGTGTCTAGTACTGCCTTGTCGCTTTTCGTTCGGTCAATCGCCATCAAATTAGTTGTAACCACCCTTAAGCGCTGGCCGAGCACACAAAACACGACCTCAGAAACAAAAAGAGTGAATACGGCTATTATGACGTCGTCTTTACTGTCTCCTTAAAGGTAACGTTATTGGTACATAGGCTTGTGGGGTATGTTTTTTTGGCGACGGGAATGCTAATTTAGGCCAATTGAGACCAGAATTTGAAATGTGTTGCCCACTCCAGTCTTTCTGTGCACATTTTTTTGGGTCCATAACAGTGTTTTTGACGTCATAATGCTTAACTTATACGATTTAAAAGCCCCGAAAATTGACCGAAGATCACGTTTTTCACGAGATTTGGACCTCTCGGCGTGGTTTTGATTGCTTTTTTCCAGGTTAGAATCATTTCGACTATCGTTTAAAGCGAAAATGTAGAAAACTTTGGGGGACTTTTTTTTTTCTCCCCATCTCGCAAAGTCCGATTTTCTTTTCGGTTCACGCTGAAGCCGTTTCGGCCACTGTGGGAGCCACGCGAGTAAGCAGTTTTGAGTGTCTAGTACTGCCTTGTCGCTTTTCGTTCGGTCAATCGCCATCAAATTAGTTGTAACCACCCTTAAGCGCTGGCCGAGCACACAAAACACGACCTCAGAAACGATAAGAGTGAATACGGCTATTATGACGTCGTCTTTACTGTCTCCTTAAAGGTAACGTTATTGGTACATAGGCTTGTGGGGTATGTTTTTTTGGCGACGGGAATGCTAATTTAGGCCAATTGAGACCAGAATTTGAAATGTGTTGCCCACTCCAGTCTTTCTGTGCACATTTTTGGCTCCATAACAGTGTTTTTGACGTCATAATGCTTAACTTCTAATACAACTCTGTTTGTTTACCTGTTTCCAACCTGAATCACGTGACTTCCTTAGTCCGAAAGGGTACGACCTCGGAGATGTAACACCTTAAGCCGAAACATTCCGAACTGTACAACATTCTTCCCTGTCACAAAAACAAGATATTATATATTCTACAGATTTAATAACTAATGCAAATGATTTAGAAAAATTAATCAAAATCAACGTATTTAGAGTCTACAAAACAAACATCATTCCGTTGGGTCATACGTTAATAGAAATGTTCTTTGACCGTCGTCCAAAAGCTGGAGGCAGGACATCAGATTCCTCCAATGCATCACACATCCTATATGAGAGGGGGGATAGACTGTAAGTTCCTCGGGGTTTTTGTCATCATTCTCGTTCTCGTTCAATAATTTAATTCGCTTGGCCTCTGTTGGCGTAAACGATAAAGGGCTCTTTGGGGTATATCTGGCAGCAGTATTTAACAAACTCAATAATCCTCTCTTATTGGTTAATCCAAGAAGGTGACTCAGACCGAACATAAACCCGCTGGACAACGCTAACCATTTCACCATGGACGGAAATCTCACCTCATCGGATTGACCAGGATGTTCGGAGATGATATGTGACTCGAGGTGATTTTCAGACAAAAACTGCAGCCTACATAACCAACACGCGGTTTCCGGACTTATATACCAAGGAACATGCGACTGAATAAAATGTCTTTTGAGATGCGAATACCTTCCAGGGCATAAATGACATCTTACACCCTTCCGTTTCTGTCTGGTTTGATTTTTTAGAGCAGATTCAGGTTCTTGTTCGGGCTCAATGAAATCTTCATAGTCCGGTACGAAACACGCCTCATCATCCATCACCTGAAAGGAATTAAAATAAACTCTAAAAATAAAAGTGTGGAACCAAACGTTAAAATATTCGTAAAACTGACAATTGACCTAAGTCACAAAGTTTTGCTAACTATCCCAATCAACGACATAGCCTAGTAAATGACGAGGTCTACGTCTGACTCTACCAAAACGCGTCACTTGCGGAGAACTGTCCTGCTCTCGCAACGTTTCAGAACTATGAGTAGGCAATTCATCATCATTGTTGACCAAATCATGATTTGCAACTGCCTCATCTCTACCTCTATCAACTGATTGCTGATCCTGATCGAAATCGGCTACGATCCCGCGCATCCGCCGTAACCAAATTGGCAACACCCGATCAGTGCATTCCTTCAGACGATCATGATGGACAATTAAGGTAGATTTCCGATTCCTTATTTGATAAACGACTGGCGAGATTATGGCGGACACCAGATAAGGTCCTTTCCATGGGGACCGAAGTTTTTTACTTTGGCCAATCTTTGTGGCGGAATAGTATACCACGTCTCCAACCGAGTATGAGTTCTCGATGAGTTTGACGTCATAATCACGCTTCTGACGTAACTGCGCGCTTCGGAGGTGGCTTCTTGACAATTCATGGACATTTTGGAGTCTTTTGACCAAGTCAGAGACATAATCTGAGGAACAAGAATTGCTGTCCTTAAGATTGTCGACCCCAATAAAGATATCAAGTGGCCGAATGACCTCCCTTCCTAGCATTAACAGATTAGGGGTAAACCCAGTCTGACGGTTTTCGGTTGCTCTAATCGAGCTAGCAATTAAGGGGAGATTAGCATCCCAATTACTTTGCGGATTGTCTTTAAGACAGCATCGGATCATCTGCAGAACCGTTCGATTATATCGTTCAACTTGCCCGTTGGACGCTGGATGGTAAGGCGTAGTCCTTGTTTTAGCTATCTCCAATACGTCACACAGGGTCTGGAAAAGTTTACCATCAAAGTTCCTCCCTTGGTCAGTGTGTCTTATTTTGACCAAAATGCCCCGCAGACATGCAGTCATGGGAAAGACGCAAGACTTCTTGCTGAAGAGAGCTAGGAACAACAACTAGATTCCGAGAAAGGGTAAGAGTGTCCCATTTGTACCATAGAATACCTTCTTTTATTAACAGTTGATTCTTGTTCAGATAAAAGTACTTAAAAGAAGGACTCATCAACGCTAGTTCATTTGGAGATATTGTTGACCCTGAGTTTATCAATTCAATCAATTTACCAAGGTCTCCATCCGATTCCTGCGACTTTCTGATAGCTTCAAGCGAATACCCCGTCCAGTCAACGTCTAACGTCTGTGAATCTTGGTAAGAAAGGGATCGAATCACTAATGGACACACGTCATCTACCGAGTTTTCGAATTGTGACCATTGTTGATTTGCTATTGAACAGAATTTACATCCACCGCACGGTAATAAGCTTAAATCCCTTCCCGGAACATAGCATGTACACATTGCTAGACCATCAGGTATTATGGAGAGCCCATCAGCATTGGCATGTTTAATTCCAGCTCTATGCTGAATCTTGAAATCGTATTGTGATAACTCCTCCAACCACCTAGCCAGTTGACCCTCCACAATTTTGAAATTGAGTAACCATGTTAAACTGCCATGGTCAGTGCGTATAACAAAGGAGTTACCTAGCAAGTAATTCCGATATTGTCTTGTGAATGTGACCACAGCTAATAATTCCTTTCTTGTGGTACAATAGCGACGTTGGATACTCGTTAAAACTTTACTTCCATAGCTAATTGGTCTCTCCTTTCCATTCTGTATTTGGAGTAATTCTGCGCCTATCGCTCTGTCAGAAGCGTCGGTGTCCAATATGAATTGATCAGCAGCATTAGGAAAACCTAATACCCTAGGGCTCACAAGAGCTGACTTAAGAAGCGCAAACGATTCATGGTGCTCCGTTGAACAATTGAATATAGACTTTGTTCCAACAAGGTCGTACAGTGGACAAGCTAATTCGGCAAAGGATGGAATATGTTGTCTATGGTAATTAGCAAAACCGAGGAAAGACTGTAGTTCCTTTTTAGATACCGGAACTGGCCATTTCGTTATCGTGTCTTTATGATCTGGGTTTACCGCAACACCATCTCGACTTATCCTCTTCCCAAGGTAATTAACTTCTGTCCTAAATAAGGAACATTTCTTTGGTTTCAATTTTAGATTGTTCACTTCAAACCTTTCGAATATCGTGGTTAGATTTTCCAAATGGTTTTGGAACGATGAACCGAGCACGATAACATCGTCTAAGTAGGCAAGACATTGTTTCCATGATAACCCCTTCAGTACAAGTTGCATCGCTCTCTGGAAGGTAGCTGGGGCATTACAAAGACCAAAAGGCATGCTTTTTAAACTCATATAACCCATATTTAGTAACAAAGGCTGTTTTCTTCATATCCGTCGGTTCAAGCTCAATTTGCCAATAACCGGCGGCTAGATCTAAGGTACTCATGAAAAAAAGTATCGAGGCTACATAAAGAATCTACACATTCGCCTATCAAGGGTATTGGGAAAGCATCCTTAATGGTAACGTCATTGAGGCGCCTGAAATCAATGCAATAGCGGACGGTACCATCTTTTTTCCTAATCAACACAGGAGCTGACGCCCAGTCAGAGGCAGAAGGAGTTATGATTCCCCGATCAAGCATATCGTGAAGATGTTTCTCCTCCTCCTTTTGAAAGACCAATGGCGTCCGCCTCATCCGCTGTATGAAAGGTTCAGAGTCTCCAGTATTGATAAAATGGCGTACCCCTTTAAAATTCCCAAGGTCCATATCATCTTTAGCAAATATACTACTAAAACGGACCAAAAGCTGACCCACTGAATTCTTCTCAGACGCATTCAGTGACTCAGTGGAACGGTCGTATAAATCCTTAAGATGTTCGGGAATAAACGGAGGTGTTTGAACAGAAGCCCCCTTCTCATCGCAATCTTCATCAAAACCATCATTGGTGACTCGTCGAAGTGATGGCAGTTCCTCATGACCGTCATCCAGCACTTTATCAATCTCCACTGTTGACCCCACCTGTTGGTCTGGTTTTAAAGTGATGAATTTTGCTGTAAGATTGTGAAAAAAATAGGTATTGTATCTCTAAGTTCCACAAGTGTGAACGGTGAAACCAACCCCTTTAAATCCATCGATGGCTGAAAAATGACATTCCCTGTGTGCGGTTGAGACTTATCAGAAAGGCCATTAATCTTGACCACCGAAAATGGTGGGACAACTACACGGCGTTGCAATGAAACCCAAGCGACCTGGGCGTTGCCGTTTTTGGAGGTTACCAAGTGAGCAAGAATGACATCCTTTTCCCCAATGGTGAGCGTCAGGTCTCTGAGATTGATATTCGCTCCTAAATGGTGGAGTAGATCTACACCAAGGATAAGGGAGTCAGTTATAGGCGCTACCACGATGTTCCACACCACTTGCGTTTTCCCAATAGTTATCAGAACATCATTAGCCATAACGGCAGTCATAACGTTCCCCTTCTCAGCACCCTTAAGTGCTACAGGATCAGAGAAAGTAAGGGAAATTCCATTATCTTTAACGAAGTCCTCACTGAGAACAGTAATTTGAGCAGCGGTATCCACAACACCCGAAGTTTTGAAATTGAACACTCGTGTGGGCACAACCAGACTTGCGTGTTCTTTTCCTACAGTTTTATACAGAGATACCTCGAGAACAGAAGATTTAAGTATTGGATCTGTTTTTGTACAGGTTGAGAATTGACCCTCAGTCTCAACCTTTAACAGTTTAAAGGTTTTTCATTTTTTAAAGGACATTCCCGGATCATATGACCCTCCTCTTGACATTTATAACACCGATACCCATTCCTGCGATTCGGGGATGGCGATCGACTTCGAATCCCTCTAGACTCATTTAAGATGGCCAATATCTTATCCACTTTATCATTAGTGGAAGATATCTCCGACTGGCCTTTAATCACTTGGGCTTTCAGAGAATCTAGTTCTTTGACTAACGTTAATGGCTTAAGAGTCTCAGTGGGTTGCAGAGCACGTAACTGGTGACTCTGATCGTCATCTTGCACCTCTATTTCAGGGTCATAGAACGAAACCCTGCGAACATCGTTCTTTCGAGAACCTATAATCAGTTTTTGATTACTTATACTCGACTTTACTGCCTGTACGGCTTCGTCTAACGTTTGGAGGTTTGTCTTTGGACCCAAATCTTGCAAGCAATTTTGCAACTAAAAGATCGTAATCATTTTGAACGGAAGTGGGCTGATTACTGAAGAATTTCAAAGCCTTGTCTCGCAAGGCTTCGATCAACTTGTCAAGTTTAAATAACTCATCCCAGTGATATCTGACCGCAATTCTCTCAAACTGCAATATGTATGGTTTCCAATCTACCTTGCCATCAAACGTTGAAAGCTTTGGTTTAAACTGAAAATCAAGCTTCTGACTATTTGAAGCACCAACATGTTGTGAATATTCTGGGGACACTCCAAAGGGCGTGGAGCCTACCTTATTATTCCTTTGAACCGATGACGTTAAGTAAGGCATTGGTTTTTTATGGTAAATACCCATTGGTGCAAGCCGATCGACAGTTGCCCCTGTCATAACCTTCTCAGGGTTCCCCCCCTTTTCCAAACCATCAACCTTTTCCATTATATAGGACATATCTTGTCTAAGGTTATGAAATTCCCCCTTCAAGTCCATATTCACATCACTATATTTGGACCGCAATTCATCCCGAAGTGATTTATTTACCATATCTGTTTTAACCTTATCAGATTCGTGGTTTCGTTTAGCTTCCAACAGTTTGTTATCAAACTCAGATTGCTGCATTTCTAATGCAGTATCATATTTCTTTCTCTCAGAATACAGAGCTTCTTCCAATTGATCAATTTTATTGTCTTTACCTCGTATATCTGATTCCAACTCTGAAACTACAGCTTTGAAATCAGACAACTCTTGGCTCAATTTTACTTGCATCTGATTCTTTAAATCCCCTAATCTGGTTTCAAAATCTAATTGCAGAATAGACATTTGAGATTGCATTTCCGCTAGAACTCTAGCATAGTCCACTTAGTGTAAGCTCTTGCTGGCTTCAGAAGCATAGACTTCATCAAACGAAATTACGCCCTCCTCCAAAAGAGGATCCCAAATTGACGACGGAATTTCAGGAATTGCTTTTAAATCGTCAATGCTTAACACACCGCCTAATTGTGAACGGACATCAATAATTAATCTCGCTCGTTTTGAACCAATGTTCTGTAGATTCTGGAGTTCGGACAGAGAAGCCTTATTTAGATTAAGCGACATTATTAACAATTATGATTAACGTATCAAAATTTAGAAAAATTACAAACTAAGTTTTTTGACGAAAAACCTAAACCCTCGTCAATTATTAGGCTATTTCGAGACGTAAATTTAATGAATGAAAACAGTTTCCACCAAAATCAACGTATATAACCGAATTGAAAACAATATTTTTCAAATTGGAAAACCGAAATACAACTAGAAATAAATCAGCAAAGCCGAAATATATTTACTAGAAGAATCTCGAAAATCAAGGTGAAATTTTATCTACGTATATCGCCTAAAAGTATCATCCAAAACAATCGTAGATCAGCGTAGCCGAAACGGATTGTATATAGAAGACACTGAATTGACGAAAGCAACAATAAATATGTTTACTTCTGACACCAATGTTGTAGAGAGTCGAAATACTAGTCTTTACAGGCCAATATCTAATACAACTCTGTTTGTTTACCTGTTTCCAACCTGAATCACGTGACTTCCTTAGTCCGAAAGGGTACGACCTCGGAGATGTAACACCTTAAGCCGAAACATTCCGAACTGTACAACAGAGTTGTTTTCGTTTTGTAACCGTTTAACTGGTGTTCTTTTGAAATGCCTATTTGCATATTATGTTCAAAAGAATTACTTGTAAAATATATAATCTTTATGAAATGTTTTAAAAAGAAATACCTTATTTAAGGGAGGTGGGATTCTTTACTAGGAATTTTTTGGACATTATTCGGACGATATAAAATGTATTGCTTTTATTTTAATATGTATGATTTTGGTAATTAAAATTTGATCAATACATTATTAATGTATGTTCTGACCTTATATAATTGACTAATTTTTCCAATGTTTCGCTTGTAATAATCTATCCTTCTGCTTGGATCTCCAAGAAAAAAATGATCAGAAAAAGCTGCGAAACGTGACAAAACAAAACACCATAGACAGCATGATAACATAACGCCAGCGACAAACAAACAACAACAGACCAAAGACAACACGCCATAACCAACGAAAAAAAAAATAAATGAAATAAAAAAAAAAAAATAGACCAAATACTAAGCACAAGTGGACATCCTGGAAAATGATTCTGTCAAAATCTACTATCTCAATTTTCAGCATTATCACAATCAGATTTTCTTAAATCTTAAACCATGTATGTGTTACACATTCTAAAACCATATAAATAAAATCCAACAAATTTTATAGGTTTAAGTTTGTTTTTAAAATTCAAAACTAGGGAATAAACTAACAATTTTTTTAAAATTTTAAAAATTTTTTTTCAATGATATCTGATAACCTATAATAAATAGTTAATTCATCAATACTTCAGTGTAAAATTGTAATTTTTCCTTCAAAAACAAACACTTTTTTTAAATATTTTCAACATTTAAAATTTTTGCTTCTAAAGGTTATGGCGTCAGGTCATTGTTTTACTATAACGTTCGCGTTATCAATATAAAACAAAATGTGGCTATTAGTTATTGTCACTTTTAATTTAGGAGTTGAGTGGAACAGTCATAATAGGTACGTTAGATTTGTGTTTCAAATTTTTGTTTCAAGTCTTTAGTTTTATTTTAGGGTTTCAACAATGTTTATACTCATGATAATATGTCATAATCAAAGACTGGTACCTGTGTTCTAAGTAGATAAGGTGGAATTTGATGTCCATCTATGTTATGTTCAATACCACTTGCATAAAAGTAAACTGTTCGTTGACTGTAGGTATGGGGTAATATTTCTACTATTGTCTTTCAACAATATTTATGCACATTTTGAGATGATAAGTCATGAACAAAGACTGGTTACTATTGTCTAGGTAGATATAGTAGTATTTGATGTCAATCTATGATATGTTATTTTACTGATCATTGCCCTAAAGGTCTATCGTTTTTGTCCTTGTCCTATAAGTTTATTGATATCGCCCTAATAGTTTACTGATCATTGCCCCAATAGTTTAATGATTATTTCCCTAATAGTTTAATGATTATTGCCCTAATAGTTTACTGATCATTATCTCAAAATGTTACTTGTAAGGCTTTTTGTTCCTAAACATGAATGTCAGCTTGGTAAACAGACTTTAGCCTATCTAATGTCGTGACATGCTAGAACAATGTTATCCCTAAATCCGCCATCCATCCAGAAATATTAAACGTATTTACAAGTATGAATAACCAAATATCAAATCTTTCCATAACACACGAGGAGGCTAATCTCACGCGCGTAGAACGGGAAGCGTTAAATTTACTTTAAAAAGACGAAAGAGTAACAAAGGTTCATGTTGCGTTACATTAAATAGGGGAGGTTATATTGCAGAAGCAGAGCATCAATTGAATAATCCTAAAAACTTTGCAATTTTACCGGAGCCGATTTTTAAAGAAACTGCTAATATGATAAACAATATTCTTGCCAACTTAGTTAAAACAAGTCATTTAAAACAGAAACAGTATGACTATCTTTCTGACCAACCTGATTGTCTATACTAAATAATGTGTGTTTGATATGCGGAATGTCCTTTGTGCCAGGGTTTTTCAATGGCTGTTCTGTATCAAAAAGAGGTCATTAGGTTAAAACTGAGTTAGGTCAAATGTCGTTCGAACAGTTCGTATTGAAGGGCAATGTTAGACCTTACTGTAGTGGTTACGTCAATACATTCGAAACGAAACTAATAAGATACGAACGAAAGTTTGGTCTATATTTTAATTAGACTGATAGCCTTCACATCACCCCTTTATAGCTATTCCAGTCCACACCTCACTCACAAAATATTAATGTTATTTATTACAAGTAGTATTAGAGCTTACAGATATCGCTCTAGGATTCGCTCCGCTGCGTTCCGAGCTACCGGATATCTGTAAGCTCTAATACTACTATTTGCCCACCCAGCCTCCTTTTTAAATAACCAAAAAATGTCTTTAATAAACATTCACTCCCCTACAACTTATTTCGGAACAGGAGACATTCAAAAATCTCTAACTAAACTTCCCGGTTTTCCATGGGCTAAATATAAAGGTGAGAAACATCTCCCAGGTCATAATTACACTGGACCGGGAACTAGGTTTGATTTAAGATTTGATGAAAATGATAATCCAAAACCAGGTGAACAACCTGTTAATAGAGTAGATGCTGCTGCACTTAAACACGACAAACTATACAGAAATGAAAACTTACAATGTCGACACGAAGCAGACAAACAAATGATTAAAGAATTAGAATCTATTCCAAATCCCACTTTTAGAGAAAAAGTTGAAAGAGCATTAATCATAAGATTATTAAAATCAAAAATGAAATTGGGTATGGAAATAGCAGATGAAATTCACAAAGAATTCAGAAAAACTAAAAACTTTTTAAAAGTGAAAGTATTCGCTAAAGACGATATATGGTCAGCTGATTTGATTAATATGCCCCCAGAAAGCACAGGCACCAGATTCTGATAAAAAAAAAAAAAAAAAAAAATTCGTATATGTATTAAGAATAGAAAGGTACCTCAGGCGCCATCTTGTTCTTACATTACTTGCTGATCCTCGGCGATGTTTCTCGTTATATCTTCATAATTCATACCGTTTTTCACATGCTTTGACATTCAAACAGTATTGTTAAATATTTCTTAAACTAAAACCCTTTTACATGATAACAACAGTATAAAATGTCGTATTTTATCGAAATACATTAATTCTTACTCCAAATAAAAGTATGGGGTACGGAAGATAAACAAAGATGACGTCATTCTCCGCAGTTGTTTAAATTGCTTTTGTTTGGTAGAAATATGTGGTTTAGTATATCATTACAAAGAGTAGATGAACCCTTATAAGATTCGATATAAATATTTGTTATTTATAAATTAATTCACATGACAGAGCTCGTTAAAAATAAAAATTGCAAATTTCAATCGGCTATAAAACCGGAAGTAGACATCGGACAACACAAATGAATATATCAGGGGGTAGATATCATCAAGGGCAATAAATCGTGTTCAGGTCACAAGGTCACCAAAGGTCAAGGTCACAAAATATGGGCCTTTAAAGTTTTTGACATTACCAAAAATATCAAAATCGAAATAAAACAAAATCCAAATCTAAATTCAAAAATCGGCTCCCAAATAAATATTATTGAAAAATAATAGGTTTTGTGTTGTCCAATCATTGTTTTGTATTTATTTTTAGATCCGTTCTAGATCTGTTTCCGGTACGTTGCTCTATCGTTTTACTTCAACCCGCCATTGAAAACTTCGTTCAATTTGCGGTTGACAAACATACTGTTTTCTTGCTGGATTTCGATTGTCAGTTAACATCCTTATTCAGATAAGTAGACGATCGTGTTAGGTATCTTTTACCTACCTAAAGTTGTTGATATACCTCTTCGATCATCGGATTTTCTTAGATTTTAATAATTTGGGTGAGCGGGCCTCGTTTTCATTTCCAATGCATTGGTAATGGCGGGTTGTACTAAGAGGGAGAAATTCACTCGTAATCGGACTCAATTGTTCTCGGTGTCTTCTCCTACAGCAAAAATTATTCCTGTTCGCCCGATTTCAGTCGCCGTGTTTGGATCGTCCTATATTAAGCGGCTGGCAAGGTTTGTTCGTGTGTACCATCATACAAATTTTGATTTGGACGCCCGTTTGTGTCGTGTCGAGTGTTGGGGTAATGGTGGGCTACGGGTACATGATGATCCTTTTGCACGTCTATGTGTGAGAAATGCTCGTTTTGCCGGCAAAGATGTAATACTTTTACACGTCGGCTCCAATGATGTCGCGTTGCCCAATTCTATTCCTGGTACAGTGGCTTTGCACATTGTTTCTTATGCACTTCGTGTTTTAGAGGAATGGTCCTCAGTAGGCCTGGTTTGTGTTGTGATAAGTCAGTTACTACCTCGTTCCATAGAACCGTACTTGGGTTTTAATCGTAAGATTCTACTGACAAATATGGCATTGAATCAATTGTGTACAGCTCAAGATAAAATTACTTTTTGGCGCCATCGGTGTGGCTTGTTCCAGCCTGCTGTGAATATCTATTCTTTTGATGGTATTCATTTATCGGATGATGTGGGCAATATACGGTTTCTCCGCAGCTTGCGGGATTCTTTATTGCGATGTTTTAGGCAATTTAGCTTGGTAGGTTGGCCTTTGTTGATTGCTTCCTGCAGGAATGTGATTATCCTTTGTGCATGCTGCTCCACTATTGAGTGGAAGTTAGGCCTACCTTTGTCTTTGGGCATGTTGCTCATGAAAAGTGAATATGATCACTTGAGTTCATTGTTAGCATCTGACATATTACCATTGTGCATGTTGTGTTTGCCAGTTTTTCTTTTTGAAGGCTTACACATGTAGGGTATTCTTTTACAATTTGTCTTGATTGTGTTGAGCACAGATTGTGGAGTTTTTTAATTTATATTTTTTAGGTTGTGGATTAAGTTTTTATGATGAATCAGAATAAGCCCTCCAATTCTAGGGGTAAAAAACATGCCAGAGATACACCCTCTACTTCACAGGGACCTTTGGATATCCCACTCGCCACTGACGAGGGGCCTATAACCGTTGCTGAAGAGAATCCGATTACCACTGCTGAAGATCGTTTGACAGATTTATTGATCAAAAAATTGGTGGATAGAGGATTTTTACCTCGTCACACAAGTGTTCCTACTACAGTATCAACTACAACCATTGACACATTATCACCTACAGTTACTACTGTGCCATTATCAACTACAGTTACTACTGTGCCATTGCCAACAACAGCTTCAGTTAGCATGGTGCCATCGTCGGTCACTAGCTCTGACCCGAACTCTGTTTTTTCAGTTAACGCTGCTGCGTTATTTCAAGCTTCAGATGCAGGTACTATTACGCCTCCAGGTACCAGTACTTTGTCAGTTTCTCTATCACGTCATGTGTCTGATAGGCTTAAACAGGACATTTGGCTTGGAAAGTTTGTTGAATTCAGTGCTTTGCTTCCGGGTGCTGTGCCAACTCAGTTGTCTTTAAATATTTTGGAATCAGATTCGGATCCAGTTTTAAAATTGACATCGACATCAAAAGCTAAGATCTTAAATATAGAACAATGGCAACAGGCTTTTGCCATTTTCATGGATATCTCTTTGCAGAAGAGCCCTCTTGTGGCATCAAGTTTGTTAGTTTATGGTAACTTGATATCTGAGTTGGCACGGCTTTATGGAACCAGAGCTTTTACGTATTATGATTCTCAATTTCGCCTTCTTCGTCAGACCACTTCACATCCATGGGATCAAATACATTCTGAGTTTTGGCTTCGAGCTACCACATTGTATGGGGCTCAAGTGAATAAAACTCCAGCTGTCAATCGCAATCGATTAAATGGCAACCAAACCAACAATGTTTGTTGGGGTTTCAATACTCAGTCAGGTTGTAAGCGGCAGGTATGCCGTTTTGCCCATACTTGTAGTAAGTGTGGTTATAAGCATCCGGTATTCAAATGCTATGCGAAAAGTAGGAAGTTGGATTCTGATCAAATGCCTGGTTTGCAGGTCAACCAAGATTCGGCCATGCAAAGTCAAAATTTTGCGTCTACATTTCAGTCTTATTCTCAAGATCCAACGGTTTCAGCTGCACCTGTACCTGCAGCTCCCGTTCAGGTCTCTCCATCTCAGCAGTCGTCACGTTATTCATTTCGTAAGGCAAGTTCTGCCAATGCAAAAGGTACCAACTCCCCTGCATCCAAGTAGATTATATGAAATTTTGGATGGTTATGATCAAGTTGAAAGATTGTATTTGTACACTGGATTTTCCTTTGGTTTTCGTATACCTTTTTCAGGTAATCGTGTTTTAACTCTAACCAAAAATCATGCGTCTTGTTATTCTAATTTAGAAGTTTTGTTCAAAAAGGTTAATGCCGAGTTATCTGAAGGTCGTGTTACTTTGCGATGTTCCCCTTTAGGTGTTATCCCTAAACATGAAACAGGTGCTTACAGACTCATTCATGATCTGTCATATCCTCATGGTGATTCAATAAATTCTGGTATTGATACTTCATTTACTGAGGTGCATTATGACTCTATTGATCGAGTAATAGAAATAGTTAAGATGGTAGGGACTGGGGCTCTGATGGCTAAGGCAGATATAAAAGATGCCTACAGAATGGTTCCGATTCATCCAGATGATTACGAATTGTTAGGTTTTACTGTTCCTTTAAATGACAAATTGTACTATTTTGCAGATATGTGTTTACCTATGGGCTTGAGCATGAGCTGCCAAACCTTTGAGCGGTTTAGTACAGCTCTTCAGTGGTTTATGGTGTCCAAACGAAATGTTGTTATGAGTCATATGATAGACGACTTCTTTTTTGTTGGTCCGGCACATACTTCTACGTGTGAAAATACATTAGCAGACTTCATGTCTTTGGCAGATTATTTAAATATTCCTATTAAGCATTCTAAAACTGTTCATCCTTGTACCACTATTATAATTTATGGCATTGAGATTGATTCTGTTGCCATGGTTAGTCGGTTACCTGATGAAAAAATTGTAAAAATAAATAAAGCATTGGCTTCAGTAATGACCAGACGTAAAGTATCTTTAAGAGAATTGCAGTCGTTAATAGGTTTGTTGAATTTTGCAGCTTCTATTGTAGTACCAGGACGAACTTTTTTGCGACGTTTGTATAATTTGACTATTGGGGTAAGAGAAGAATCACTTCAAAGTCACTTTCAATAGCTCTGCTCGTTTGGATCTGAAAATATGGCAAATTTTTATGGATGGGTTCAATGGCAAGTGTATGTTTTTAAATGATCAGTGGGTTCAGTCTGATCACATAAAACTTTATTTTGATGCAGCTCTGTCTAAAGGTTATGCTGCTGTGTTTGGCACTAAATGGATTGTTGGTTCTTGGTCAGTAGTTCAGAAAGAATTTAGTATTAATGTCTTGGAGCTCTTTCCAATTGTTTTAGCCCTTGAGACTTGGGGTCATTTACTGCGCAATCATAAAGTTAAGTTGCTGACTGATAATTTGTGTGTTTCCTATGTTATTAACAATGCCACATCCCGGTCTGCTGTTCTCATGCGTTTAATTCATAGATTGGTTCTTGTGTCTATTAAATTTAACATTTTTGTCCGAGCTCAACACATTCCTGGCAAAACAAATTTAGTGGCCGATCATTTGTCTCGTTTTCGTTTTCAGGAGGCACGAGAATGGGCGCCATGGTTAGATCTTCAGCCACAGACTGTGAATCAGAATCTTTTGACCATTTGAGTTCAACTGCAATGAAGCTAATAGGAGCATCATTATCAGCAAGTTCACGGGTAACTTATTTCCGAGCTTGGAATAGGTTTTTAGATTTTTGTCGTTTTTGTCAGTTGTCACCTCAATTTCCCATCCCTTCAGTTGTTATTGTTAATTTTTTAGCGTCTCTTTTTGAGTCTGGATATTCCCCAAGTACTATTGCATTGCATGCATCTGTTCTTTCTTATGTGCAGCGTTCATTTGGTTTTTCAGAATTCAACCATTCCTTTCTGGTCAAGAGCTTGCTCAAAGGTGCGAAACGTCTGCAAGCGCCATCAGAGTCTAGGTTGCCTATTACTGAAAACCTTTTATCTCGATTGATTAGTGCTATTCCTACAGTTGTTAACATTCAGTTTGACAAGTTATTGTTATCTGCTATTTTTTGTTTAGCTTTCGCAGGTTTTTTCCGTTTAGGTGAGCTGGTGCTGATATCACAGTTGACTAGTCATAATTTAGTGCAGACTGAAAATGTTAAGTTCATGTTTGATTCACAATCTGGTCACCTTGCTTCTTTAGAGATAATTTTAGTTCATTATAAACATAAAAGTTCTTCCACACCCATGAAATTGTTTTTGACTTGTCACTGTACTCAAACACTTAACATTATTTGTGCTCCTTGTTCCTTATTTCAATATTTTAAATTTTTCCCACATTCATCTGGACCCTTGTTCCAGTTCATGAATGGGACTACTGCTACTTATACTTATGTTAATACTTATTTACATAAACTTATATCCTTCATGGGCTTATCTCCTAGTCATTATAAATTGCATTCTTTCAGAATTGGTGCAGCCACATCTGCATTTATGAAAGGTCATTCTGAAGAGGCAATTCGGGTAATGGGGCGTTGGAAAAGCAATGCTGTAAGATCCTATGTCCGCATGCCTGATTTGACTCTTTAGGATACAAAATACTCTTACGAATCATGACTGACAACGTAGTTTGCAGCATACGTTTTTAACTGTTGACAACGTAGTTTGCAGCATATCAGTTAGGGCATTGACACCATTGTTATAAATTTTTCCATTGTGTCTACATTGCTTTTATTTTCTTTTTTTGTATATTTATGTGTAAATCAATCAGAGTCTGACGAAGAAGGTGATTATATTTTTCTAATTGAATTATTCCGTCCTTAATTTGAGTGTGATACTGTGGTTTGGGTTGGGCTAGACATCACTTTGTCAGTGATGTGTTTGGCGCATAGAAGGGTTGTTAAGCCCAACTAGTCTTTGTTAGTTAAGGAATTTTTATGCTGTAATGTTTATTGTTTATTGTTATGTATTTTTATATCATTTATTTTTCATTCCTTTAGTCATTTAAATAAATGGCAGTATCTCACTCAAATAGGTTGTTTTTAATATGTCTTGGGAGAGGGGGAAGGAGGAGAAACACACATAAATATTATTGAAAAATAATAGGTTTTGTGTTGTCCAATCATTGTTTTGTATTTATTTTTAGATCCGTTCTAGATCTGTTTCCGGTACGTTGCTCTATCGTTTTACTTCAACCCGCCATTGAAAACTTCGTTCAATTTGCGGTTGACAAACCCACCTCCTCCCCTTTCTTCCACCGCTTTATTTTTTGGTATGTTTTTTATTTTTATGCTTTACTGTTTATTGGGCGCATAGAAGGGTTGTTAAGCCCAACTAGTCTTTGTTAGTTAAGGAATTTTTATGCTGTAATGTTTATTGTTTATTGTTATGTATTTTTATATCATTTATTTTTCATTCCTTTAGTCATTTAAATAAATGGCAGTATCTCACTCAAATAGGTTGTTTTTAATATGTCTTGGGAGAGGGGGAAGGAGGAGAAACACAAATAAAGTTGCGCAATCGACTTTAGTCATTAGATACGTAAAAATAACGAAAATCGCTTTATCCCCTGAATCTGAATTTTAAAATTTACAAAAGTTTGACATTTCAATATGGCGGCTTATCATTTGCTTTCGGTCCGTTTTTTTGTATGACTATTTCTAGCTTATTGCAAAAAGAATTTTTGAAATATCTTAAGAATTCAGGAAATAAAATTTTAATTTTTAGAAGCGAATAGCTTTGAAACCGGAAGTGATGTCGAAAATTTGAAAAATAATTTTTGATCGCATTTACAATGTCTATCTACCTGTAAGTTTTCGGGTGGATGGGAATACAATTGTAGAAGTTGAAAAAAATGCAAAAATTGAAATGAAAAAAGTCTGCTACAAAAGTAATGAAATTAGCAGTTTAAAACTGCAGTTATGTAGCTAGCAGTTAAAAGAAGCTAACAAAAGAAGTTTCGTAAAAATCAGTCGAAAAATAGAGGTCATAAAAAACTAGAAAGTTGTCAACAACAATTAACTAATATAGTCGATAAAGTTGGATAGAATAAATTTATTAATATCACAACTAGACGAAAAAATTACAAAACAAAGATCAGATATATAACAACTGATAGGTAACATTAAACCAGGTGTAAATGAAGAAAGATTGAAACAAGAATTAGCTAATCTTGAAACGAAACTCAATGATGATAATGAACTTAAAATTACGTTTTTCACTTTGTTGGTGTGTGGCAAGAGCATCGTCTTTCTATCAAGTTGTCTTCGAACTGTGCCACCTCTATCACATCTCACAATGATTTTTTCTTTCATCAACCAATAATTTAATTCTCGGTCATTTAGTTATGCTTTGATATTGCTATCACCTATTATAGCAATCTGTGATTGCTTCTCAAGCTCAATTCCTGGCATTAGAACAATGTTGGCGTTAAGTACAGTAGTCTTGCTGTTTTCTTTTTACTGAATTAAGAAAAGAAAAGTTTAGCATGAGTGTTTTACTGTCATTAATTCATTAATTTTTTTTTTATCTTTTCACCCATTATATTTAAAAGTCAACACAAATGGTAGACATATATATTTTGTCACCTATGTCTGTTAGCGTGTTTGTCTGTCCACAATTGCTTGTTAACTTTGCAGAAGGCACATGTGGGAATTGGATTGTCAGTAAGGAAATATTGAATAGCATCAATATTTAATTTAAGCTATGTGTAAAAAATCAATTATCTTTAGAACTTGCTCAACTATGGATGCTGCTGTTCTAGATGATGTAGGTGGTGGAGACAATTCTTTTTCTGAATTGTCTGATGAAATATCTCTTATCTTTGCAGGTACCATTGATGATTTTCTTTTTTTTTCTGCCTTCACTTGTCTCGATTTAATAAGAGAAGGAAATTCTCTGTCACTTTCATCTGGAGTTTCAAGTCGTGGCAGTTTTGAATCATCAAGTTGAATGGTATTCAAACTTTCTTCCGCCCACGATGTGCTCGGTTTGTCATTCACATTCTTTGTCGTCTTTCTCTTTAATTCTGGTTCAGCATTTTTAGCCGATTCCAAAAATTGCTCTCTAGTGTGTAGTGTCGCTATCTCTTTTTTTAAGGATTCATTCTCAATTTGTAATAGCCTCAATTCTTCGTCTCTCTTGTTCCTTGTCATCTCAATGACTAGTCTCTCAATATGTTGGCTGTTAGTTTCCAATTTATTCCCATTCTCTGTTACTTTGTTTATGGCCATTTCCACCAAACCAAGTACATGGTTGTCTCTTCTATCTTTTGGATTTTAAGTTGATTGGGATCAACCACCATTTCAATTGATGGCTTTTCTGCATCTGCCATGTTCACATCTCTTTCAAGCAACAAGTCTTCTTGTTGACTCTCTCGATAGTTTGTTTCTTTATCAGACATTCACTAGAAAAATATAAATCATCACACACATTATTTGTTTTTTGACACTTTCATTGGTGGTTGAATTGAAGCATCATTGTCATTGGATAATTTTTCATGAAGTTCATCATTAGTATCCTCTAGTGATTTTAACTTGTCATGCTAACTCTTTGTTTCATCTAATGATTTCATGGTTTCATCAAAAGATCTCATTAAATCACCATCGTCATCATTATTTGTTAATGTTTCTGCCATTAACAAGCTTGATTAGCAGTTTTAGCCTCGTTCAAATTTTTTTCCTAACAATTGGTGCTTTTTTTATTTTCAATTTGCTTTTTTTCAAAGTATCCATTTGTTTCGCAATCAATTTAATGCATCAACATTTCGCATAATGTGATAAGTCACTTTCAAAGTTTGTAAAGTCTCGATCTAAAGCTTGGTAATCTT
>JAUJPP010000011.1:4190513-4215012 GCA_030562195.1 Nipponacmea schrenckii
ATGATAAAACTATATATTGTATCTATATTCATGTTAAAACTAGTAATATCCCTAGAAATAACTTGTTGATATCTTCTCTAAAGATTGAAATTTCTGTTTATAACTGTATATAGTACATGTTGATATAAAACTATATATTTATCTATATTCATGTTAAAACCAATTAATATTCCCTAGAAATAACTTGTTGATATCTTCTCTCAAGATTGAAATAATAACCTCTCTAAACTGATAACCTCTCTAAACTGACAACCTCTCTAAACTGACAACCTCTCTAAACTGACAACCTCTCTAAACTGGCAACCTCTCTAAACTGATAACCTCTCCAAACTGATAACCTCTCTAAACTGGCAACCTCTCTAAACTGATAACCTCTCTAAACTGACAACCTCTCTAAACTGACAACCTCTCTAAACTGACAACCTCTCTAAACTAATACCTCTCTAAACTAATAACCTCTCCAAACTGATAACCTCTCTAAACTGACAACCTCTCTAAACTGATAACCTCTCCAAACTGATAACCTCTCTAAACTGGCAACCTCTCTAAACTGATAACCTCTCCAAACTGACAACCTCTCTAAACTGACAACCTCTCTAAACTGGCAACCTCTCTAAACTGACAACCTCTCTAAACTGGCAACCTCTCTAAACTAATAACCTCTCTAAACTGGCAACCTCTCTAAACTGACAACCTCTCTAAACTGACAACCTCTCTTAACTGATAACCTCTCTAAACTGGCAACCTCTCTAAACTGACAACCCTCCAAACTGCAACCTTCAAACTGACAACCCTCCAAACTGACAACCCCTCTAAACTGACAACCCTCCAAACTAACAACCCCTCCAAACCGGCAACTTCTCTAAACTGACAACCCTCCGAACTGACAACCCCTCTAAACTGACAACCCTCCAAACTGACAACCCCTCTAAACTGGAACTGGCAACCCCTCTAAACTGGCAACCTCCCTAAACTCGCAACCTCTCTAAACTCGCAACCTCTCTAAACTCGCATCTCCTCCAAACTGGTAACCTCTCAAAACCGGCAATCGTTCTAAACCGTTTTTTTCTGAATCCCCCCCCTCCCCAGCCATATCTGTCTAAAGTGAATATTACACATGCTTTTGGATGAACTATGGCTTAGTCAAACTACTGATGCCTGTGGGCTATACTTCCTTTTATTTTAAATGAATCAGTCGAATATATTATGCCTTATTCTTTAAAATAAAAATTTCCCCCCCAAATTTTTTAAAACTATAAATTTATACCTAAATCATTCTTATTCTTAGACAAGAATAGAAATTTTTTACCGCCAGTCTGAAAACCCCTTGGTTTTTAAAGCTTTTCGTAAGTTTTCAAAAAACCCTACCTAAATAAAAATTTTTCTTTTTCCCTTTTCGACAAAAAAATGATTAGAAGATTTTTTGTCTGGCAGTGGTGGGAGAAAATAGGGAAAGGTTTTGGTTTTTTTTGTTCCATGTCAAGATTATTCGTTAATTTTGAAATTTTAATCAAAGAAAATCGTAAACATGCCCGAAATTAAAAACACGACGTTTTTTTGATTATACTTTCGTTAAAGGGAAAAATTTGGGTTAAAAAGTTCTTATTTTCCCCTTTTTTGGCCCCAAAAGGAAAATTAGGGTATGGGCCCTAAAAATTTCACGGATTTTTAAATTTTTAGTGTTTGGTTTTAATTTACAAAACCATTTTCATTAAAAAATTTAAATTTTAAATTTTTATTTTTCCCAAAAAACCCAATTTACACCTTTCTTAAGTTTAATTAGATGTTGTGTTTCCGAATTCAAAAACAGCACGTTTTAAAAAACTTGTTAAAATCAGTTCAAAGGAGTGGTCAGGGTGTAACCTTTACACCTTCTAAAAAGTGTCTATAGTTTACATCTTTAAAAATTTTTATCCCTGGTTTTTAAAATTAGTATGTTACAGGGATACTGAAAACACAAATTTAACCCAGAAACTTTTTTCAAAAGGGTCGGGTGGAATCCTTTTAATTTCTATTTAAAAAAAAAACATTTCTAAAAGGCGTTTTTAAAGAGGTTTTAAATTATTTAAGGGGTTGAAAAATTAGGGACATATAAATAAATTTACACCCAAAAGCGTTATTTTAATTAAGATGTCGGGTTGTTTCCTTGTAATTCTACTAGACACAAATCAGTTCTAGAAATATACTTGAAATAGTTTTAGAAATTGTTATTTGAAGGGGGCCCCCCACTTTAAAAATACACCTGATTTACAGGCTTTCCCTAAATTTTAAATTTAAAAGATGTCCTTTTTATTCAATAGCAAGAAAATAATATTGATATACACTAAATGATATAGGTATATTCACAGAAAAAAATACCGTTACACGTGATATTAAGGTATACTCAAAAACCAAAAACTTTAAAAATATGGCAGGAGGGAATATACGGGTTTTATTTTCAACTTAAATAAAATATTTCGTATCCCGGATATATGGCGGATTTTAAAAGGAAAAATTTTATATATATGATTTTTAAACGGGGTAAAATTAAAAATAAAAATGGACATATACATGATGTAAAACAGGTATATTCCCCAAAATAAAATTATTGTGGTAATATAAATATCGGGAAACTGACAGTTATCTTGAATACATATGACCTAAGGTCTATTCTAAAACAAAAAAATTTTCTTAAAAGTGCAAAAGGATTTTCTCCAGAAATATTTTAAAATTTTCGATTACACTTGAAAAAAGTAGCATTCTCCAGAAATAAAACATCCCTTCAAATATACCCCGTGATGATATACAGGTTTTAAATTCTAGAAAAAAAAGATGTAAAATTGATATCACATGATTTTATTCAACCAGAAATAAAATATCATTCGATATACACGTGATGATATACCGGTATATTCTCCAGAAATAAAATATCATTCGATATACACGTGATGATATACAGGTATATTCTCCAGAAATAAAATATCATTTGATATACACGTGATGATATACAGGTATATTCTCCAGAAATAAAACATCATTTGATATACACGTGATGATATACAGGTATATTCTCCAGAAATAAAACATCATTCGATATACACGTGATGATATACAGGTATATTCTCCAGAAATAAAATATCATTCGATATACACGTGATGATATACAGGTATATTCTCCAGAAATAAAATATCATTTGATATACACGTGATGATATACAGGTATATTCTCCAGAAATAAAACATCATTCGATATACACGTGATGATATACAGGTATATTCTCCAGAAATAAAATATCATTCGATATACACGTGATGATATACAGGTATATTCTCCAGAAATAAAACATCATTTGATATACACGTGATGATATACAGGTATATTCTCCAGAAATAAAATATCATTCGATATACACGTGATGATATACAGGTATATTCTCCAGAAATAAAATATCATTCGATATACACGTGATGATATACAGGTATATTCTCCAGAAATAAAATATCATTCGATATACACGTGATGATATACAGGTATATTCTCCAGAAATAAAACATCATTCGATATACACGTGATGATATACAGGTATATTCCCCAGAAATAAAACATCATTCGATATACACGTGATGATATACAGGTATATTCTCCAGAAATAAAACATCATTCGATATACACGTGATGATATACAGGTATATTCTCCAGAAATAAAACATCATTCGATATACACGTGATGATATACAAGTATATTCTCCAGAAAAAAAACATCATTTGATATACACGTGATGATATACAGGTATATTCTCCAGAAATAAAATATCATTCGATATACACGTGATGATATACAGGTATATTCTCCAGAAATAAAATATCATTCGATATACACGTGATGATATACAGGTATATTCTCCAGAAATAAAATATCATTCGATATACACGTGATGATATACAAGTATATTCTCCAGAAATAAAACATCATTCGATATACACGTGATGATATACAGGTATATTCTCCAGAAATAAAACATCATTCGATATACACGTGATGATATACAGGTATATTCTCCAGAAATAAAATATCATTCGATATACACGTGATGATATACAGGTATATTCTCCAGAAATAAAATATCATTCGATATACACGTGATGATATACAGGTATATTCTCCAGAAATAAAATATCATTCGATATACACGTGATGATATACAGGTATATTCTCCAGAAATAAAACATCATTCGATATACACGTGATGATATACAGGTATATTCTCCAGAAATAAAACATCATTTGATATACACGTGATGATATACAGGTATATTCTCCAGAAATAAAACATCATTCGATATACACGTGATGATATACAGGTATATTCTCCAGAAATAAAATATCATTCGATATACACGTGATGATATACAGGTATATTCTCCAGAAATAAAACATCATTTGATATACACGTGATGATATACAGGTATATTCTCCAGAAATAAAATATCATTCGATATACACGTGATGATATACAGGTATATTCTCCAGAAATAAAATATCATTCGATATACACGTGATGATATACAGGTATATTCTCCAGAAATAAAATATCATTCGATATACACGTGATGATATACAGGTATATTCTCCAGAAATAAAATATCATTCGATATACACGTGATGATATACAGGTATATTCTCCAGAAATAAAACATCATTCGATATACACGTGATGATATACAGGTATATTCTCCAGAAATAAAGTATCATTCGATATACACGTGATGATATACAGGTATATTCAACAGAAATAAAATATCATTCGATATACACGTGATGATATACAGGTATATTCTCCAGAAATAAAATATCATTCGATATACACGTGATGATATACAGGTATATTCTCCAGAAATAAAACATCATTCGATATACACGTGATGATATACAGGTATATTCTCCAGAAATAAAACATCATTCGATATACACGTGATGATATACAGGTATATTCTCCAGAAATAAAACATCATTCGATATACACGTGATGATATACAGGTATATTCAACATACATGTACATCTTAAAGTAATAATCACAAATCGATCTGAATTTACATATTTATTAACAAAAAATCAAATAGTAAAAACATACCAAGATATTATACAATTCTGAATCAAACAGAAATAACCAAACTTGTTAATCTTAAAGGATAATAGTCCAGAAAACTTAGAAACAAAATACTGGCTGTTAATCAAATGTCAAATGATTTATAATGAAATTCAGAACACTGATTAGATAAAAGAGTGGGTAAATTTAGATAGAGATTATAATATTGGTTCTAGTAATTTTACTGACTAAACTCTATTTCCATGATATTTCTTTAATCTGTAGTAAATTGAATTGGACCATTATCTGATGGTTACAATTTAAATATCCATGTTTTTTATCACTCAATATAGACGAGGTGATAGGATATGTCCAGCCCTTATACTTATTCCCATTTTCCATTCTCCGGTTACTGTGTTTCATGGTTATTGTTTGACTATTATCATTAATATTCAATAAACTGAGTTGATAATCAATAATACAGTAGTTTAGTTCAGGATTGTCAACTGGTGATAGTCCAACACCAATATAAGTATCTTTATCACCCAGCCTCACTACCACACAACTCCATACCAGGTTATTGTTTCTAAACTTATTCTTACTGTAATGGTGCCCTCTTTCTTTATATCACTGATATCAAATATAAACTGATACGAACCTGGTATGTAAAATGATTCTTTAGAAATAACAGACCCTACCTGATCTATATCTAAACTAAAATCTTTCCCCAGCCACTGTAAATACTGAAAACACAGATTATAATCTTTCTCGTCCTGTTTTTCTATTTCTAACAAACGAGGCAATGTTTGTAAAATATTTAATGTTGTTTTAGTTTTAAGGTGAAATATTTGATTCCATATTACCTTCTAATAAATTTATTTCACAGGTTAATTTTCCCTTTCCCTATCCTTTGACTTTCTTCCTATTTTCTTCCAAATTATTTCTGATGTCTTTTATAATCTGTTCACAACCTTTTCTTACATCAGAAACAATTTGTTCAGTTTTTTCAGTCACTTTAGCACAGGAATTTTTCACACAAAGATTTCAGATTTTTCAAATGATTCTAATAATGTAGAGCGAGTTTTCTCCAAGTTTTTGATTCTATTTTTGATGATATTTTGTGAACGTTCAAGTTTTTCTATGGCTTTATTCCGTGTTTCGTCACATTCTATATCCAAAGTTTCGTGTTCTTTGTGTTGTCCTAAAAATACACTTTAAACACAATCCTATATTACAATTATTACAGTAATAATCCACCTCCCTCTGATTGTGGTTGGGACATTTTGGTTGTGTTGTTGAGGGAGGTTGTGTGGATGAAAGATGGAAGTTGGTAGTAAACGCCTCAGCACCACCTTCAAGGGAAACCTTTAAAATTCTGCTTACAGGTCGGACAGCAGAATGTCTCTGTTTTATTACCAATAAGTTTTGTAACACACTTCAAACAGAAGGTGTGGCCACATCCTAAAATCTTTGGTGTATTAAAGTTTTCCATACATATCGGACATTCTGTGATACTTGCAGCAGCTGTGGCCATTCTTTTATATTTTTTAGAAGTCCAAATAGAATTTTTAGATATAAAACACACTAGAGATGTGGGTATGATATATATTATGAATAAGACGGTCACCAACTAGTCTGATAAGAATCCTAGCGCAGTATGTGAAATATTCAGACAACAAGGCACTTTATATACAGATTCAAATTTCTTAGAAATAGCTCGTTACCATTGTAAACAACACTCAACATTAACCTGTTCTATATGACTCAAGTCAATATTATTACCAATCAATAGTTCTACAATAGCTAGTTGAATATATTATCTAAGGTTTCTACGAATAATTACGTCACATGTTTTAATTTCTGGAAAATGACTTCGCAGCATTAGAAATTAAGGTCATTACTGCATAAAAGTAAGTGAAATGAATTGAGTTTTACGTCCTACTCTTCTCCCACCTAAGGGGGCTAACGAAGACGGGCAACGCGATGCAGGGTGCGATGTGTGAAAGCGGCATTAGCCTACTCTTTTTGCATTTTCCAACTGTCAAGGGATCTTTAACATGCACAGCTTGTAGCACACGGTACCTTGGTTTATTGTCCAATCCGAACGACTAGACGCTTTTTCAATGTCCATTTTTCCAACCATTTCACTGATTGGGGAAAACCGGGTTGAAGAGAGTTCATCTCGACCTTTTATACCTTTTAGTTATATATTATATACATGGTTTCATTATCGACCCAAATATCGTCTTGGTTTGGTGTAACGTCTATTATATAGAAACTTATTGTAAGTGGTTTTATTACCTTGTATAGAACAATATCACTCGTTCTAATTCAGCAGCGAACTCGAGTTGTACACCTTAAAGATTAATCGACATTTTCAAATAGAAAAAGAGATGTTAAATTATTCTGATGGGGACTGTAAAAAATCAGAGAGCAACTGAAACTTCATGTCAAACAGCAAGAGAATTCAGACGACCGCTTCAGGTGCCCTTGCTGTATTTTTTTTAATAGTACAGATAAAGGGAGATAACTATAGTTAATTGAGGCTGAACTCGTAGAGATTTGGACTTAGTCCAGTAAAACATTTTATGCTAATGATTGTATATTTAGTCCGTTCTATTTTTAGAAATCCTCTTTCTCCCTTCCTTTTTGGGTTTTTTTCATGCCCATTTTTGACTACTTTTTGGTCTAGATTTGAAATTTGATGTCTGAAATTGCATTTTCTTTCAGAATTTCTGAGATAATGAGAAATTTTTAAATTTGGGGGAAGGTTATTTCTAAAAATAGTGGTTTTGTGTGCAGTGACAGTCAAGTGGATGTTGATATCCGGTAGTGGTCTACTTTCATTTTGACTAGTTCAAAATTTTCATGGTCATGCTATATTGAATTTTTTTTACAGAAACTAAGTATTGGCCAGGCTTTCATGTGACATATTGGAAAGTTTTTTAACGAGATTTCTGGAAAAAGTTATAGCAAATTTGAATTTCGTGATTTAACATGGAAACAGATGGCAAATGAATTAGTGGACTAAGTCCATTTAGACCACTAAAACATTTTATTCAAATGATTGATAAAGTCATTTTATTTTGATTGGCGGTGTGTGTAAAATTCCTTATCCCCGAACTGTCCGAATTCTCCGAATTGGGTCAGAGTAAACTTAAAAGTCGAAACTAAATTCCCGCCATAGGTCGTGCACAATTTCAGGATCAAAACATTTTACGTAAAAAGAACGAATATCTTAATAGCGATGTCTGTTGGTAAAATCTAAATATCCTTTCTTTCGACAGCAATTCTATTTCTAGTGAGATAAATTATAAATAACGATGGCTATCAATTGGTATGATTTTAATCAAAACTTTGTGGTCTGTGAATCTATGTGCCTTCCCTTTACCTCCCTTGAGTATAAGCCTTATTGTTATTACAAGCCGTGAGTTGAAGAGAAAATTTAGATTGAAATTTGAATAGCAGAAGTTTTAAAATCTTGGTACTTACACTTCCTTATAACCAGGCAACATCTTCTCAACCCTGGTTCCTTCAAAGTCAGAAAATGCCTTGTTTGTTAAGGGGGGGGGGGGGGGGTAAGTTAAGGGTTTCGTTCAGTTCATGCAACTCCGATAAAGTTGCTAACGTTAATTCTTCTGCAAAAACCTATGGGAGGCGTCGATTCGACTTCACAGTCCGTTTGTAGTTGTAGTATTCAATAAAACAAAGTTCAATGTTGACATTCTGTTTCTTTACTTATCATTTAATTATCAACATCAATAATAGTACAACATGACATATGTCAAGTAGATTAACTGAAAGATACAACATTCTAACTTAATATACTTCAAATATAAAGATTGTTAGAACTGAAGACTCAATATTCACGCTAAGCAATGGGCTTATTGGTTTTGATAAAGTGCAGGATTCTTGGGGTCTAATATGCGTCAAGTTAAACAAGAAATGACTAATAGGGATTGAGAGAGTATATATATGCAGACGTTTAATATTTGCATTAAAATATATGTGTTAAGAGAGTGATAAAAGTCATAATTTTGGTATAATGACTAAAAATTAAAGTAAACAATGAATTAGTCAGCCATGATGATGACGTCAGAGCGCGATAGAAAAATAATTTAGACCACGCTATCCACGAAAATGAACATACTGCAAAGTTGACAAGATAATCCAACATATAAAATACACAATGCTTAATTAAGCACTAATTACAATTATATCATACCGATTTTGTTTCTATCTACGGCTCTTGCATAAAAAAACTTCCAGAATGTTTCTTTCAAGATATTCATATGGGGGGCTTAGTAGACTCTTGTTCTTAGACATTCTATTAGCCTCAATCACAAGACTCATGATTGCGACACTCGTGTCATTCGTGATACTCGATACATGTTCTATGTGTGTTCGGAGGCCCACAGGGGGCTGATTAAGGGAAGATTGGCAACCTAGGTTACCTCAACTGCCTCGTAGCATTTAGTCAAAAAGACCGTAGACTATTCAACTAATGACAAAAAAAGAGATATTTTGATTTGACCAAAGATAATCGCTATAAAAATATTTGTTTTTTTTACGTTAAATCCTGAAATTGTGCGCGACCTTTGGTGGTAATTTAGTTTCGATTATTTAGTATTTTTTGACCCAATTTGGAGAATGCAGACAGTTTGGGAATTCGGAATTTTACACCCACCGTTTGATTGATTGTTGCATGCCAAGATGTCTTATTTTTGGGCTAAAATAATTTGATTTCTAAAATTGCCTTTTCATTCAGATTGATCGAGACGATAAGAGATTCTAAAAATAGTGTTTTTTGTGCTGTGACAGTCCAGCGGATGTTGATAAAATGTAGTGGTCTACTTTCAGTTTGACTATTTCAAGTTTTCACGGTCGTTTCAAACTACGTATTAGCTTTCAATCACTATATAAGAAAGTTTTCAGTGAGTTTTTTGAAAAGTTCATAAAAAGTTGTATTTCGTGATTTAACCTGGAAAGATGGTGAATGAATTGATAGCGTGTTTGTTTTATTATACAAGAGTTGCCTCCCTTCCAATATAAAATCGTATTTCTGGTTTCTATAGAATATTTTATCCTTGGTTACCAGACACTGTTTATATTTAACGAGACCTTGTTTGTTTGGTATGGTTCAACATAGATTGGTCGTTTCCGTGGACATTTTCTTAAAGTTTCCATCCAGCACTACAATCCAGCACTACAATCCAGCACTTCAATCCAGCACTTCAATCCAGCACTTCAATCCAGCACTACAATCCAGCACTACAATCCAGCACTACAATCCAGCACTACAATCCAGCACTTCAATCCAGCACTACAATCCAGCACTACAATCCAGCACTACAATCCAGCACTACAATCCAGCACTACAATCCAGCACTACAATCCAGCACTACAATCCAGCACTACAATCCAGCACTACAATCCAGCACTACAATCCAGCACTACAATCCAGCACTACAATCCAGCACTACAATCCAGCACTACAATCCAGCACTACAATCCAGCACTACAATCCAGCACTACAATCCAGCACTACAATCCAGCACTACAATCCAGCACTTCAATCCAGCACTTCAATCCAGCACTTCAATCCAGCACTACAATCCAGCACTACAATCCAGCACTACAATCCAGCACTACAACCCAGCACTACAATCCAGCACTACAATCCAGCACTTCAATCCAGCACTACAATCCAGCAGTACAATCCAGCACTACAATCCAGCACTACAATCCAGCACTACAATCCAGCACTACAATCCAGCACTACAATCCAGCACTACAATCCAGCACTACAATCCAGCACCACAATCCAGCACTACAATCCAGCACTACAATCCAGCACTTCAATCCAGCACTACAATCCAGCACTACAATCCAGCACTACAATCCAGCACTACAATCCAGCACTACAATCCAGCAGTACAATCAAAAACGGAAAATTTATAGTTCTGGGCATTCGTCTCCAAAAATTATGAACGAATTTAAAAAAATAAATGTTTTACTTCCTACATGTCTGTACCAACTGGGTTAACGATCGGGACACTTATAGCATAGACTTGCATTTCAAATTTTAGAGTCCGTGGTTCTTGCGATTTTATCTAAATTAAAAAGGAAAAAGAGTGTTATATAATGTTATAATAGCAAAAAGTGTTAAGAAAAGCCATCAAAATAGTGAAACGATCCCCCCTCCCCTGGTTACGGGCCTGTAGCCAATAGGTAATGTAAATATCGTTGTTTATATGGTATATTTATGGTATAAACGGAACTGAATTCTGTAACACAACTAATTCTTACTCTCCTTTACATTTCGCTGTGTTTAATTTATCATCAACTTTATTTCAGACCCCCATATCCTCCTCACAATAATTTATTCCCTTTGTTTCAAATTTCGATATGTTTTATGTGTTTTTTTTTTTTTGGAAAGATTGAAATGTCTAGCACGTCACATTCAGAATGTCTCGTTACACGCACGCGACACCATGACATCTACAGATAAAGTTTCTAACTTTTTGCATTTTTAGCAAAAAAATACCGAAAATTACATTTTGAAAGATAATGCATCACTATTTTTAATCATTTTTCTGTCGTTTTTCTTATCTGGAAAGAATTTTGAAAACAGCTGTTAAATTATTATTTTTCAAATAATCATTCTGAGTGGTGGAAGAGAAAAGTTGAAAACAAAATCGTTTTACCCAGATACATAGTAAGATATTATCAAATTGATATTTTAACTGTGTACGTTAAAGATGCTTCGCCTTTTTCTCATTTATTCCTATATATTCCATAATTGGACGGCTTATACTTATATCAATCGAAAGTAGAGATATTCTAATGATACCAGTTTGTCTAACAATCCTTAATTATTTGATACTGTGTACTGTAAAGATGCCAGAAAACATTTGGGGACTGAAATTGGTAGACTTTAGAATAAATAACGTAACCGTCCTAGTAAGATATCCCCTGTTTCAACTCTATATGGTTTTATCCGACCTAATTGATTTATTTCTATATAGTACCATATCACGTAGAAATGTCGTAAGCGTCCGTTTTCCCGAGAAATAGTAAAAATGTAATTTAGTTATACAAGCAATATTCTTTATATCTGACTTAATTTTGTTTTAAAAGAATGCTTAAATGCTCAATATTTAATTCATAAGTAATATATATATTTATAATAAATAGGGTTTTAATTAATTGTTAAATATTAAGGCTAAGCAGTATGTAAAAAGACGACAATGCGATGAAGGAAACCAACCGTCTTATTCTTAACTTCTCTAAATTTATCAATGAATCAGCTTAAAGTATCAAGTTTGGGTTTTTCTAATGTAAAAAAAGAAGCATCGCGAACATTCGTCTTTACCAGTTGACATCTGGTTGTATCGTCATGGAGACATTTTGACTAGATGTTTATGAATGAAAACAGAATGGTTGGAGTCATGAATGAAACCTGATCGTATTACGTCATACATTACACGTTTCTGACTCACGCCAGCTATTGGAATATATTTTGATTGTAATGGGGAGATGACATGAGAAGATATGACCCGACTACGAGCCATCCGTATTCATTCATTCATTCATTCATTCATTCATTCATTCATTCATTCAACTATTTCCGTTGTGATTTTGTATAATGATATGTAACCACAATCTACTCTACAGTTCGGGTCAACTATTAGTTCTCTTTCCCCATTTGCCCATGAATACGACCTTGAATAAGTCATCTTCACTCATAATTCCAGTCCACCCAGCTGTAATTGAGTACGGATATTCCAGTATAAGATCAATGCCAAGAGGTTTAACCAAGGACCAGCTGGTAGAAAGGATCCCTGTCACGGCGGACTTGTGAACCTAATAAAAGTGGTATCCGGTGTCTAGAAGAGTAAGCATATCCTGTCCGGCACCACACCCGTCATAACTACTCAACATACACCACCCACAGAACGACAAAAAATTTACATGTTCAAGGGAGGTAACTGGTGAAATTATTTTGGACTACGACCGCTAATTCATTTGCCATATATTTCCATGCTAAATCACGAAATTCAACCTTCCATAACTTTTTCCAGAAATCTCATGACCATGAAAATATTGAACTAGTCAAAATTACACTACATTTTATCAACATCCGCTTGGCTGACACTGTACATAACGACTCGCTAACTGAGATATCAGGCCTACCGTTTGTTTTGAACACTGAAAACACAAGTAGATAATTATCGAAATGATACATAGTATTCCCTAATTATCTTGCTCATTCGATGTCCCCAAACGTTACTCAGTTTAGTGTTAATGATCACAATTTGACCAATTAAAGAGTCAACAATTACGAATTGTGAGATAGCGAAACCTGAAGTAGAGCAGGATGATAACGTCTTTTATGTCGCTATACCATCACTATTAATACGGTTTGATTGGTTGAAAACAACGTGACTGTGTTCGTAAGCTTGTTAGATTACAAAGGGGACGAAGAAAAAAGCCATATTGTATTTTAGATTGGATTATACGCAATTGCATTCAATAAGACATTCACCCCTACCCATTCTCCCTACCCCTTTCCCCATATACCCTTGAGACCTTGGTCCAGCAACGACTGTCTTCGTTTGGAGGACGTAAAGCTCCATTCATTTATGCATTTATTTTTGCATGCTTATAATTGTCTTATTTTTGGTCTAGATTTGAAATTTAATTTCTGAAATTGATCTTTCTTTCAGATTGTGTGAGACGATAATAGATATAATTCTAAAAATAGTGGTTTTGTGTGCAGTGACAGTCAAGCAGATGTTGATAAAATATAGTCCCCTCTTTCAGTTGACTATATTAAATATTTTCATTGAATTAGTGTCATAAAAAAGTGGTTGAAATTTTTGTCTTATTTCGAGATTTGACATGGAAATAGATGACAAATGAATTGGGCATTCAAAACCCGTAAGGCTTACCTGCCTTTTATCACTGAACTGTCCTCACTAACTTGGACTACAGAATGAGAATCCAGGGTTCAATCCCGGCAAAAGTGGAAATGAACTTTTAGATTTTTAACTCGGCTATTCGTTGTGTGATGCAGGTCGGGGGATTGGCAAAAATTGTCAAGTCAGTCGGTGTGACAATAAATACCCATGTACTTCAAGCTCCCTCGACAATTGGCCATCGTTAAAAAGAGTAGGCTAATGCTTCTGTCCTGGCAAATTTCTATTAGTGCACGCTGCAATGCGTTACCTGTCGTTATGCAAAATAAATTAGAACTTGAAACTCCATTCATTTCATTTCATTTTTTCAAACATCTCTAGTCCCCTTTCTTAGGATTACATGAATCAGCCTTTATTGATATAACTGGCCATTGGAAGGGTTCCCTCCCATCAGTCATATAGGTCACGTGTTATACATCTTATAAGAACAGAGAATATACATGACTGGAAAACTAATCCCCTGTCTTCTACCTATCAATATATGGACTGTTCCACACAGATCAGATCATTATCTGTGTTTAAGTTTGAGTTATAGAGTTATAGAGAACTGTAAAGAAGAAAAGTAAGTGATAAATTAGTATCGTTTATTCAACATAATAAGTTATTATAAATATGAACCATGTTTAAAAATATTTAATAACATTATAATATGGTGTTTGTATCACATGTCTTCAAAAGACTGAACTTTATCATCTGGTGGTTGGGTAGTAAAACATATTCAAAGAAATTCTACCTTTTAGAATGAATACAAAATAGATTTATAAACCAGGTCAATAAGAGTATAATCTAAGAGGCAGTATCTAATTAAGTAGTATTTAATTGTAATCAATAATTAACAAGTAGAAGATTATAATTTGTTATACACTGAGGTGAAGGTGAATACAACACCTCATATAAAACTATTTGGATAAAGTGAACCACCGTCCTATATATTTTTTTAAAAGAGATCGTGTCTTTAACTAATCATGACGTGAGATGTAAACGGGAAGAAAAGAAATCACTGATATAAAACGATATACAATTACAAATATTTATAATATATGGTAAGTATAAAATAAAAAAATAAAACTTATAGAATCGATATAATCTTATACTAGACATAAATATTAACAATTATTAACAATTACAAATAAACAATTCAATTACAGATTTACAATTAAATTAAAATTTTTATTTATCATTCTATGAAAATCATCAAAGAATATTGACTTCTGGATTCAGATTAGATAGAGATTATTGGTTCTAGTAATTTTACTGACAAAAACTCTATTTCCATGTTATTTCTTTAATCTGTAGTATATTCAACTGGATCACAAACTGATTTTTATTATTTAAATAACCCTTGTTTTTATCACAGAGTTCAGTCAGGGTGATAGAATTCCGCCACCGTAAATTAAACCAGTCGGACCGTACTCTCTTGTTACTAAATGATTCAGTTATAGTTTTACTATCATCTATATTCAATACACTGATTGTACAATCAATAGTACAGTAGTCTAGTTTAGGATTGTCATCTGGTAATAGTTCAATATCAATATATAAATCACCGATATATCTCACTACACTACAACTCCATACCAGGTTATTGTTTCTAAACTTATTCTTACTGTAATACAAGGTGTCCTCTTTCTTTATATCACTGATATCAAATATAAACTGATACGAACCTGGTATGTAAAATGATTCTTTAGAAATAACAGACCCTACCTGATCTATATCTAAACTAAAATTTTTCCCCCCACCCACTGTAAATACTGAAAACACAGATTATAATCTTTCTCGTCCTGTTTTTCTATTTCTAACAAACGAGGCAATGTTTGTAAAATATTTAATGTTGTTTTAGTTGCTGGTGAAATATTTGATTCCATATTACCTTCTAATAAATTTATTTCACATGTTATTTCCATTTCTCTATCATCTACTTTCTTCCTATTTTCTTCCAAATTATTTCTGATGTCTTTTATAATCTGTTCACAACCTTTTCTTACATCAGAAACAATTTGTTCAGTTTTTTCAGTCACTTTAGTACAGGATTCTTCACACAAAGATTTCAGTTCCTCAAATGATTCTAATAATGAACAGCGAGTTCTCTCTAAGTTTTTTATTCTGTTTTGGATGATATTTTGTGAACGTTCAAGTTTTTCTATAGCTTTATTCCGTGTTTCGTCACATTCTATATCCAAAGTTTCGTGTTCTTTGTGTTGTCCTAATATACACTTTAAACACAATCCTATATTACAATTATTACAGTAATAATCCACCTCCCACTTTTTGTGGTTGGGACATTTTGGTTGTGTTGTTAAGGGAGGTTGACGAATTCCAGCTTGTGTTGTGGAGGAAGGTTGACGTGGTCCTGCTTGTGTGGTTAAGAAAGGTTGAGGTTGTTCAGTGTGTGTTGTGGAGGAAGGTTGAGGTGGTTCTGCTTGTGTTGTTGAGGAAGGTTGAGGTTGGTCAGCTTGGGTTGTTGAGGAAGGTTGACGTGGTCCTGCTTGTGTTGTGGAGGAAGGTTGACGTGGTCCTGCTTGTGTTGTTGAGGAAGGTTGAGGTTGGTCAGTTTGACCTTTGATCTTGATCATCAATTCAATAAGTTTAAAGTTATTTGGAAAGTTTTTAGCACCACCTTCTGGAATATTTACATTCTGTTGACACATTAGACAGGGGAATATATTTATTTTAGTACCAATATGTCTCTCAATTCTACTGATACGTTCTTCAATACATTTTTGACAAAATGAATGTCCACATTGTAAAACTTTTGGTATATTTATTATCTTAAAACAAATATCACATTCTGGTTCCGTAATTACTGTGGCCATTTTACAATTTTAAAAAGCACAATAACATTTAAAATTTTGAGGTTTATACAACAAACATTAGATATATCCTGGTTCAAAAATAGAATATTAACGCATATAACACACTGGAATTGTCTTTGTTGAAATTAGTATATCCAGGTTTAAAACACACTAGAGATGTAGGTGTGATATATTCTATGGTTTATCAGGAAATATTTGATGAAGAAGTTATAATCTGTTGACGGTCACCAACCAGTCTGATGTGAATCCCAGCGCAGTATGAGAAAGATTTCTAATAGTTACATTATATACTGGTTTTTCTTTATATTTCTAAGAAATGGCCCCCTGAATATTGCCTTATAAGGACATGAAAACAATTAACATAACTTATTTCTATGAATTTATGCTTCAATTCACCTGAAATGAAATTAGAATAACACGTGATGATATACAGGTATATTCAATGTATGTAAGGTGACCCTTTTATAACTGTGGCTATAAAATTACATTAAAACTAGAAAAAAACTTGTTGATATCTTCTTTCAACAGACAGAGGTAAAGAAATGTCTAACAATATATATAGATGATTAGAAAACGAACAATTTCACATAAACATTAAGTTTTCTCAACAGTCTGTTTCGTAGTAGATTTGCTACCACTCGTCAGGAGAACACCTACACTGGATTTTTTCATATTTCATATAAATAAAAATATATATATATATATATATAGATGATTAGAAAACGAACAATTTCACATAAACATTAAGTTTTCTCAACAGTCTGTTTCGTAGTAGATTTGCTACCACTCGTCAGGAGAACAAGACGGTTTGGTTTGAAATATTGCTATGCATGCACGTGGGCACAGTAACTACACAAGGTGAATTAGACGTCATTTTGTAGGAGAAATTTGCGTGAATGGCGACACGTGCTGATTAGCTCCGAACGCTTGTTTAAGGTTGATTTTTCAGGGTGACAAATGATGAAAAACTTTTCCAGGGTACAAAGGTTACATCTTTTTGATATATTCGAGTATGATGATGAGCGTCCTAGAATTTTCCACTTTATCTTATAGTCTTCGTTGTTTTTTTTTCAAAGTCCAAATGAATATACTGAGTTCGGTGCTGTTTTTTAATCTCTCATCTCGAAAAGATTGGCGATGGTTAGCGTATCTCGACTTAAATTCAGTATCTGTTAGTCCGACGTAGGTTTCTTGTTTCTTATTTGCACTGACTGTGGCCTGGTAAACAATGCTGCGGGCCCGACATTCACCATTTAGTGGACAGTCTTGCTTCTGACGGCAGTTGCATGGTTTATTATCATTTACTTTACGGATCGTTCTGGTCGCAGCATTATGTGAGTCTATCGGGTTTTTCATTGATGGCATACAGCTGTATGATACTTTTAAAGTATTTCTGTTAATGATTGGTCGTAATATATGATCGGGTGGGAAACAGCTATCAATTAACTTTAAGAATTGTCTTCCGATATTGGTTCTCACGTTATTATCATACGGAGGATTAAACCACGTTATTCTGCGTGACCGTTTCCGTTTACTACGTTCCTTAGATTTAGCTGATTCGTCGTATTTCAGTCTGTAATCATAGCCACTTTCTGTGAGCGCGTTTTGATAAACATTTACAGCTTTGTTAAATTCCTGTTGGTCTGACGAAATAGATGATAATCGATGATTTACGCCAGATGGTATGGCCTTCAGTACAGATGGAGGATGGTTACTTTTGGCATTAACATAACGAGGAATATTGCCAGGTTTTAAATACGGGCAATGTTTACCGGTTGCAGACAAGTTATTTATGCGCTATGCATATATTGCAGACAGGTTGGATATAAACTGCAGACAAGCTATTTGGTTGGAGTTATAAGCTTGGGCTTGCTGTTGTAGGTTTTCTTTGCTACTAGGCTAGTAGGTCTATGACGTATTGGATATTGGACTCTTCTTCTATTCCCAAGACACAATGAATTAAAGGCACGTTAAAATATATAACAAATCCTACTTTATTTTCATCAAACACTAATGGCACTCTACTGTATCAAAAGATCTACCTCAGACCTTTCTCTTCCCAGTCAACCGTCCTTTTCCCTTGCCAAAGAGTGAATGAGTCGAAAGATACGCTTCCTAGATTAGATCCCTCTCATAGTTTAGTACCTATATTTATATTATCTATCCAGATGTTCTCCATTAAGGATATCTGTTAGAACTTAGATAAAATGCATCCCTTGTTGTCCCTTAATACTACAGTAATTTACCCACACATGGTTTTACTTTTCAAGTACTCGATAGGTGACGATAAAAGATGTAAGATCTTGTCCTATGAAATAGATAGACATCTTACCAGATGTACCTCAATACTTAATTAATTAGCCAACCCATGGTTTTAACTTTTCAAGTATTAGAAGTGTGACACTAATGACATAAGATTCACAACGAATCTGTTTGATATAAACATCTTCCTAACTGTGCGAAATTAACTAAAGGCGAGTCTTTTGATTCAGTAGAGCTTAACAATTAATTACCAATTATAACAATGCTACATATGTCCCATCCTATGGGTAGAAAATACATGCATATGATTTTCTTGAACAAAAAAAAAAAAATGAATGAACATGACAAAAAAAAAAAAAATATTAATCGGTCAGAACAGAAACGTTAAAAAAATAAACAAAAATTAATGTCCAAAAATGCAAATTTAAAGAGAATTAGTATTGTCATAGAGCTGAAAAATAAATCACACATGATGATAGCCGATCATCACTTATTCGCATTGAAATATCGCACACATGATGATAGCCGATCATCACTTATTCCCGAAATGATTTCGCACACATGATGATAGCCGATCATCACCTATTTGAAATGTCGCACACATGATGGTCGAGCATCACCTATTCTCGAAACGATAAGCACACATCCAATAAACATCGGTACGGTAAATCTTCTGTCTTCTGTCTTCTGTCTTCTATTAAATCTTCTATCTTCTGTTTTTTTTTGGTTTTTTTTTCGTGTAGTGTAAATCTTCAGTAAATGTTTTCTGTCTTCTGTCGTTTATCTTCGGTCTTCTCTGGGTTTTGGTTTAAGCTTTCTTGTTTAAATCTTCTGTCTCCAGTCTCCTGTCGTTGGACCGAATCGAGTGTAGTTTAATGACTGCACTATTTGCCTGTTTCAGATATGCCAATGAGGTCTGATAATAGAGGTGAGCAGAAATCAGAAAAAAGAAAAGGAAAGAAGACGAGCAGGGCGATAGAGAATAACTCGAAAAATATATACATGGGACCTTCGTATGATTACAAACTATGTACACAAGATATAACAATCTTAATTTTACTATAACTTAGGTGTAAGAAATACAACTATTCTTTAGAAACGCAATTTGATATAGGCATAACTACCTTACTTTACCCGTACTTAGGTATATCCAAACAACTCTTTAACAGGAATTAATTATTATACCACACAATGAGGTAATTAACACATCGTTATTCAACCTAATTATAATTTCAATTCCTAAATTATAATCTTAATTCCTCAACTGTTATCGTAAATCCAATTTTATCATCATAAATCCTAAAATAGACCGAGTCCTACGATAAGGCTATATCTCATTGAGTGACGCAATCAAACGTTACTTCCGGAGAGTCATCTAAACAAATCGTTAAAATGCATTTCAAATACGTATTAGACACACCGAATCCTACGATAAGGCTGTGTATTTTGGACTAACGCAAACAACGCTACTTCCGAATTTCCGAGTTGAACACCGAGAGCAACTGGACATATTTATGATATTTGATCCTTCTATGTCTCTACCATGTAGAGGTCACAACGTTATTAAATTTAAAAGGACGCCTCAGAATGAATCCGAGCTATCAGAGTCAAGTGGAGGAGCGCAATTATAATCATACATTATCGGTAAATCCTGCATACAGAGAGCATGTTGAACTTGGGCTAAAGGAATATCATCTTCTGAATCAAATTCCGAGTCGGAGTCAAGTGAATCCGTTAATTGCCTCGTAGGAGGAACAACTTTAGGGCGCGGTAAAGACCGAGTGGCACGAAGAGGTTGTTTTCGTTTATCTTGATGGCCAACAGTGTTCTGGAGTTTGTCGAGAATGTATTTCGGATCGCCGCGCTCTTCATCCCAACAAATATTTTGGATCAGCCAAACGTAAATGTTCTACGTGAACCTTTTTTGTATTTCCCGTTAACTGATGTTTGATTCGAAAATTTACCGGAGAAAATTGTTCTATTATTCTATAATACGGTTTCCAATGAGTTGTTAATTTGCGAGAATGGTCTAATTTAGTTGTAGGATCAAAATAGTAAACGGAATCACCGACTTCGAACTTAGTTTGTTTACATTTTGAATTGAAATAGTCCCTATTTTTGCGAGGACTGTCTTCTAGATTACTTTTAACGTCAACATAAGCTTCATGTAAGCGAGCCAGAGTGATTGGTACATAGTCTTCTCCAAAATACTTTAGCTTAGGACATAATAAGGTATCCATCGGTAAGCAGACGTCTCTCCCGAAATGGAGACAAAATGGAGAGTATTTAGAGCTACCGTGGACTGATGATCTGTATGCCATACAAATGCCAGGAAGATAATCATCCCAGTCACGTTGATCATCGCGAATTAATTTAGCCAAACTATTGTTTAAAAATCCGTGAATATTTTCTGTCTTTCCATTGGATGCGGGATGGTAACTACTAGTTTTTATATGATTGATGTTTAATTGTTTCGTTAATTGCTTTAATACATTTGAATTATATTCCATGCCACGATCAATAATTATCAGTTTAGGACAGCCATAGCGGGGAATAATTTCTGTCAACAATACCTTAGCAACTAATTCTGTAGTCTTATTAGGTAGAGCAAACAGTTCGACCCAGGAACTAAAGTGATCAACAATAGATAGAATATATCTATTGCCATTATCAGATTCTGGTAATGGGCCAACGGTCTATGCCAATTATCTCAAAAGGATATTCGGGTTTAGGCATTTCTTGAATTTCGGCTCTTTCTTTGCGTAATTTCCTAGTGGTACATTTAACGCAGGTTTGAATAAAGTTAACAACATCTTTATACATGTTTTTCCAAAATAGCGACACCTAACTTTATCGTAGAGTTTATCTATGCCAGTGTGGGAGCCAAATGGTGATTCGTGAAAATCTTGCAAAATTTTTATCTTAAATGAATCAGGGATTACTAATTGTAGCCTTTGAGTTCTATCATTTTGTACTGGTCGAGATATGTGATAAACAACGCCGGAGAAAAGAACATAGTCATCTAAGGATTTGTCTTCGGAGCCAGAGGCTAAGTCTTTGCGTAATTTGCGTATGTCCGCGTCTTCCGATTGAATTTTTCGGGGAAAGGTCAGTTCCAGTCTGGCTGTTCGAGCATCATGTTCATCATCCGAGTCAAAGTCAGAGTCGTTGGCTGCAAAATTATCAGGTAGTACGTCATGGGCGTGGTTGTCTGTGTCAATAACTAAGACATCCTTATGTATATGTGTATTACTGTCTTTGGATCGAATGCGAGACAAAAAGTCGGCTTGGCAGTTTTTGGAACCAGGCATATATTGGATATCACACTGCATTTCCTCGAGCATGATACTCCAACGTTGGATACGAGGGTTTTTATTTTCTGCTGTAAATAAAGCTTTTAGGGGTTTATGGTCAGTAAAAATAGTGAAGTCAGCACCGACTAAGTAATGACGTAACTTATTAATGCAATAAACTATGCCTAATCCTTCGCGTTCTATAGTGGGATACCGTAATTGGGAGTTGTTAAGTTGATGCGAAACATACTGAATAACTCGTTCACCGTCCGGGGAGTCTTGCGTTAATACACCACCTACTGCGTATTTGGACGCGTCAGTGTATAACTTGTAAGGTTTTGTCAAATCGGGATAAGCTAAAATAGGAGCGGATATCAGTTTCTCCTTAAGTGATCGAAAACTAGCATCGACGTCCGGTGTCCATACAAATTGGGCATTCTTCTTCGTCAAGTTAATGAGTGGATGAGCAATTTGCGAAAAATGGGGAATAAACTTACGGTAATACGATGCCATACCGATAAAAGAGCGAATTTGTTTGACATTTTTAGGCGGTAACATGTCCTTAATTGCACTAACTTTTTCGGGGTTAGGTCGAATACCATCTTTAGATATGATATGACCGAGATACTTTACTTCTTCCTAGATTAGATGTCCCCTCATAGTGTAATACCTATATTTATATTATCTATCCAGATGTTCTCCATTAAGGATATCTGTTAGAACTTAGATAAAATGCATCCCTTGTTGTCCCTTAATACTACAGTAATTTACCCACACATGGTTTTACTTTTCAAGTACTCGATAGGTAACGATAAAAGATGTAAGATCTTGTCCTATGAAATAGATAGACATCTTACCAGATGTACCTTAATACTTAATTAATTACCCAACTCATGGTTTTAACTTTTCAAGTATTAGAAGTGTGACACTAATGACATAAGATTCACAACGAATCTGTTTGATATAAACATCTTCCTAACTGTGCGAAATTAACTAAAGGCGAGTCTTTTGATTCAGTAGAGCTTAACAATTAATTACCAATTATAACAATGTTATTCTGACATGGATATCGAAGCTTAAGTCGAATAAGATTCTGAAAATGTTCATCAAAATTTAAGGTTTAAGCTCCTTCGATTTTGTGATGATTGTCTGAAAGTATCCCCAAGTGCGAAGTGGTATAAGGTGATCAATACAGCCCTTGATCCCTATTATGGTTATGCACAACCCCCACCCTCCATGCACCGACGAGACATCCGTAATGCCCAAATTGACATTCTATCAATAGGGAATAAGCTACTAGTTTTAAAGCAACAATAATTTAACATTTAAATGAGCCAGCTGTCGTTATCAATAAATTAGATATGAAGTTTTTATATCTTTTGTACGATCCGTTATTGTCAGTGTCTCCTTGTTGCAATATCAATGTACTTTTAAAGTCAATACTAAAACGCTGACTCGGCCAATTGTCAAATATGTTATGCACGTGTTTCATCGCTGGGTTTAAATACACTTGCGACCTTGAGTAAATATTCTCGTTTCATTAATTAGGTTATAGAATATACATGTAGTATTATTTAACTGTGGGTTGAAAAGGTGCGATTGATGACTGTGGAAAAGTCAGAGGCTGATCGAAGATGAACTCCACTCTCAACCACCCACCCATGCATAATTCAGTCTGAATCTGAATTTTGAAGTATCCCCAATTTCAATGAAGCTGTACAGATACAGTTTGGTTTGTGGACATGTTAGAGATAGAAGATGATCGAGATGCTTCACTGGAGGAGATCTTTCTTCTGCACAAGAAACCCATCAGGCTTCACCTAAAGTATCCCCTTTTACAATATAGCTGTTGGGATAATAATCCAGCTCCAGTCAAGATATATAAAGTCGCGAAGTTACTCTTTTAGACTATTGTGACCTATCTACATCCCAACTATACGGTCATGCATTTTCATTTCATTAAAATGTGTTTATGTGTTATTCCTTAAGGCTATATGGCACCCTACGTTCTATTTTAAAGCCAAAAATTTGAATGAGGTCGAATTTAGCTCATTATTCGAGATTTATAGGACACTTCCT
>JAUJPP010000011.1:4215512-4231722 GCA_030562195.1 Nipponacmea schrenckii
ATGGTTATATCTCATGAACAAGACTCTTGGCAACATTCTAATTGTGATTTTCATCAGCTTTCTAACAATATCTTTATTTTAGCTATAGACCGAAAACTGATGAAAATACGCCTAGTAGAAAATAAACGATTTTAACATTCATATTTTTTTATATTTAGTTCTATTTAATTTAAAAAACAAAATTCGAACAGATTTATAATGTGCAAATTCCCAGCTTTCAAGCAATATATAAATCAATATGTATAAATAAAAATTCCGAAAAGTTTTAAGAATAAAATTACACTCTAATTAAACAGATATAAATAAACAGGTCATAAAGTCTGACTGTGTTAATTTCTTATCTTTTGGTCAAGACACAAATTTCGACATTTCCAGTTAAAGTATCACAACCAATCAAAACAAGTCATTAGACTTTGTGGGCGTGGTTAAGCCCAGATATTTTACATCACTGTGTGTATTTTTCTTTCAATCGAAATAGGGTCTCGGAGGATCAGTCAATATGTGTTATTTTGATGGACATGTATATAGAATCTATAACCGATTGCCGAAATTTATATGGAAACTGATTTTTGAATTTTTAATTTGATTTTGATTTAATTACGATTAAAAATTATAAAAACTTCGAAGGTGTATATTGTGACGTTGACCTTTGGCGATCTTTATACCTGTACATGATAGTTCTATCCAATGACATATTAAGCTTTATAGCAAAATGTAAACTTTCGATTTATCGGCATTTAAAAATTGCGAATTTTTCCTATAAAACGGTCAATTCACAAATTTTGACATTTCCAGTTGAAGTTTCCAAAACAAGTCAATGGACTTTGTGGGCGTGGTTAAGCCCAGATATTTTTACATCAAAAACCTTAATGATTGCCAGTCTGCAAACAAACTCAAATGTCACGTGTTAAATCATGAATAAATCATCTCTCCCAATAATCGCAAAATCAATCTACATTCTATCCTTAAATGACAGCCAGGAGACCAACAAATTTTAAATAGCTCTAAAGCTGCAGAACTGTTACAAACAGGTCTAGTTATTCTTTCCAATGGTGTATAACACTTGCTATTTGATCAAAATTGCACGTTTTAAATTTGCAAATTTTGTAATTTCTTCTATACTAACTGTGTGTATTTTTCTTTAAATCGAAATAGGGTCTCGGAAGATAATTCAATTTGTGTTATTTTGATGTACATGTATATAGAATCTATTGCCGAAATATATATGGAAACCGATTTATGAATTGTTATTTTGATTTTGATTTTTTACGATTAAAAATTAATCCAGTTAAAATGATTCAAAGATATTATATATCTTAAATAAAAGGAATGATTGTTCATTTCTCGTTGTGGGCGATGTATGATATGGAATATTTGGAAGGAAATGACAACCTTTAGAATTTTAAATGATATTCTCTTAAGCAAAAATAATGTACAGTTGAGAGGACTAGTGGTATAAGGGACGGAACTCTATAAAATACTCTCTTAAAGATGTAAAGCCGCGCTGTTAATTTGATGGCTCTATGTTATACCATGGCAACTTGCCACAAATTGCAGGATCTAATGTTCCTACTACACCTAAATTAAGATTGATAAATAAATAAATAAACAAATTAAAAGTATCAACGATCTGGAAAGTTAATTTAATCCGAGATCAATTTGTAATCTCAAATAAGGTGTTATGTCCCTTAGACCACAAATTTGTTTTTTCGACGTTTTGTTTTACACACTAATTAAATAGATATAAATGTTACAAGAAGAGTTAAGAAGATAATGTAACAGGGCAAAAAGTCAAATTGTGTTAATTTCTTATCGTTTGGTCAAGACAAATTTTGACATTTCCAGTTTAAGAATCGCACCCAATCAAAACAAGTTATTATACTGAGTAGGCGTGGTTACGTTCTATTTTAAATGACAGCCAGGAGATATAACAAATTCTAAATATCTCGGAAGCTGCACAATTGTTACAAACAGCTCTAGTTATTATTATGGAATTGGATATTATAAATGTAAAGTTTCACCCATGCAATAGAAGGGACGCGCACTGCCTTGGTACCGTCTAACGGTTCTAGTTTTTTTTTTGTAATTCTTGGATGAGTTTGCAGACAAACTGGTAAAAGGTGCAGAAATTCTAAATCTACAGTTGATCTTAGAATGATTTCTATTATCAAATAAAACAAAACCGGAAGTTCTATCTCTGACAGGAAGTGAGAACCGGAAGTTCAGGTTTTTTTGCTTTAGCAAGTTTATTTTCAGTTCGATTTTGACCGAATTTTCAGATTTGAAAACTTCAATGTATTTGTCAACTAACAATTATAGGTTTTATGCAATTAGGTTAAATATTTTATCCACGATTTGCAATTCAATATTCAAGGGTCATCGGCAAAAATTTCAGACCGTGATTTCTCCTTTAATATAAATGGTAAAATTTTGAAACTTTACCAGTTGATAGGCGATATGTTTATAATTTTTGAAAAAATGTGAAAAAAAAATTCCACTTCCGGTTTAGCCTCAAATGACGTAATTACGTAACTTCCGGTCTATAACTGCTAGGTGAAAAGTGAAAACTGTTTTATAAATAACTTGTCAATAGTAATTGATTTGACCTAAATAATTAGGTCAAGCTGCCATATCGGCCGCCATTTTGAATTTTCGTTACAATTCTTAAATCCGAAATTCAGACACTACTGATAGACCGATTTTGATGAAATTTAGCACATAGATACAATGGATCTTTATCTACCTTTTCTTGGAGACCGATTTTCAAATTTCGTATTTTCTTTCGAATTATTTAAATTTCGATTTTTTCAAAATTAGGTCACTTTAACGGGTACGGAAGGTGCGACCCACTTAATCTATGACCTTGAAAATTAGGTCAAATAATATTCAATATATTGTCTACGAGTAGATATTTTTTAATTTGGCTTACTTAAAAAATTCATAGAGATAAGTGTACTTAAATACAGCAAAAATTGATAATTTTCATATTTTCGCCATCATTAACCGTTACGGAAGGTGTGACCTAATTATTTTATGACTTTGAAAACTAGGTCAAATGATATTCAATATATTGTCTAGATGTAGGTAATTGCAAATTTAGCCTACATAATATTTTAAGGCTCTCGAAATACGTTCATAATTGTAAGCAATTCTAGTTTTTTTTTTTTTTGTAATTCTTGGATGAGTTTGCAGACAAACTGGTAAAAGGTGCAGAAATTCTAAATCTACAGTTGATCTTAGAATGATTTCTATTATCAAATAAAACAAAACCGGAAGTTCTATCTCTGACAGGAAGTGAGAACCGGAAGTTGAGGTTTTTTTGCTTTAGCAAGTTTATTTTCAGTTCGATTTTGACCGGATTTTCAGATTTGAAAACTTCAATGTATTTGTCAACTAACAATTATAGGTTTTATGCAATTAGGTTAAATATTTTACCCACGATTTGCAATTCAATATTCAAGGGTCATCGGCAAAAATTTCAGACCGTGATTTCTCCTTTAATATAAATGGTAAAATTTTGAAACTTTACCAGTTGATAGGCGATATGATTATAATTTTTGAAAAAATGTGAAAAAAAAAATTCTACTTCCGGTTTAGCCTCAAATGACGTAATTACGTAACTTCCGGTCTATAACTGCTAGGTGAAAAGTGAAAACTGTTTTATAAATAACTTGTCAATAGTAATTGATTTTGAATTTTCGTTACAATTCTTAAATCCGAAATTCAGACACTACTGATAGACCGATTTTGATGAAATTTAGCACATAGATACAATGGATCTTTATCTACCTTTTCTTGGAGACCGATTTTCAAATTTCGTATTTTCTTTCGAATTATTTAAATTTCGATTTTTTCAAAATTAGGTCACTTTAACGGCTACGGAAGGTGTGACCCACTTAATCTATGACCTTGAAAATTAGGTCAAATAATATTCAATATATTGTCTACGAGTAGATATTTTTTAATTTGGCTTACTTAAAAAATTCATAGAGATAAGTGTACTTAAATACAGAAAAAAATTGATAATTTTCATATTTTCGCCATCATTAACCGTTACGGAAGGTGTGACCTAATTATTTTATGATTTTGAAAACTAGGTCAAATGATATTCAATATATTGTCTAGATGTAGGTCATTGCAAATTTAGCCTACATAATATTTTAAGGCTCTCGAAATACGTTCTTTAATTGTAAGCAATTCTAGTTCTTATTGCTGTTTAAGTTTATATGGAAATATGTGACTCGTGATATTTTCCCGTTGAAACTTTATAAAACAGTTCTAATGACTTACTCTTTTGTGGTGTTAAAATTTCATAAAATTTTTTAATTGTTATGTTTCTATGGTACAGAATGAACAAGCCGATACTTGGAAACCTAAAGATAAATATATACCGTACTATTGAAAAACCCATAAAATATATCACACCTATATCTCTAGTCAATATTCAACAAGGATATTTAGTGTTTTTTATATTTTAACAGTCTATATTCAACTAGGATATATCTAGTGTGTTTTATATCTAAACAGTCTATATTCAACTGGGGGCATATCTAGTGTTTTTTATATCTAAACAGTCTATATTCAACTAGGATATATCTAGTATGTTTTATATCTAAACAGTTTATATTCAACTAGGACATATCTAGTGTGTTTTATATCTAAACAGTCTATATTCAATTAGGACATATCTAGTGTGTTTTATATCTAAACCTTCTATATTCAACTAGGATATATCTAGTGTGTTTTATATCTAAACAGTCTATACTCAACTAGGACATATCTAGTGTGTTTTAAAATCTAAACAGTCTATATTCAACAAGGACATATCTAGTGTGTTTAATATCTAAACAGTCTATATTCAAGTAGAACATATCTAGTGTGTTTAATATCTAAACACTCTATATTCAACTAGGATATATCTAGTGTTTTTTAAATATCTAAACAGTTGGTATTCAACAAGGACATATCTAGTGTGTTTATATCTAAACAGTTTATATTCAACTAGGATATATTTAGTATGTTTTATATCTAAACATTCTATATTGAACTAGGCCCATATCTAGTGTATTTTATATCTAAACAGTCTATATTCAACTAGGACATATCTAGTGTGTTTTATATCTAAACAGTCTATATTCAACTAGGACATATCTAGTGTGTTTTATATCTAAACAGTCTATATTCAACTAGGACATATCTAGTGTGTTTTATATCTAAACAGTCTATATTCAACAAGGACATATCTAGTGTGTTATATACCTAAACATTCTATACTCAACTAGGACATATTTAGTGTGTTTTATATCTTAACAGTTTATATTCAACTAGGATATATCTAGTATGTTTTATATCTAAACAGTCTCTATTGAACTAGGAAATATCTAGTGTGTAATAAAATGGCCTCAGCTGCAGTGAGTAACATACCCGAGTGTCCAGTTTGTCGTGAAAGTATCACAAAACCAAAGTTTTTACCGTGTGGTCATACCTTCTGCTTGACTTGTATTGAACAATGTATAGGTGAACGAAGAGGAACATTCCCCTGTCCATTGTGTAAAAAGAATGTCAGTATTCCAGAAGGTGGTGCGAAGAACTTTCCTACAAACTATATAGTTCAAACATCACAATTAACAGACCAACCTTCCTCAACAACACAACCAAAATGTCCCAACCACAATCAGAGGGAGGTGGATTATTACTGTAATAATTGTAATATAGGATTGTGTTCAAAGAACAACAACACAAAGAACACGAAGCATTGGATATAGAATGTGACGAAACACGAAATAAACCCATAGAAAAACTTGAACGTTTACAAAAAACCATCAAAAACAGAATCAACAACTTGGAGAAAACTCGCTCTACATTATTAGAATCATTTGAAGAACTGAAATCTTTGTGTGAAGATTCCTGTACTAAAGTGACTGAAAAAACTGAACAGATTGTTTCTGATGTAAGAAAAAGGTTGTGAACAGATTAAAAACGACATCAGAAATAATTTGGAAGAAAATAGGAAGAAAGTAGAAGATAGAGAAATGGAAATAACATGTGAAATAAATTTATTAGAAGGTAATATGGAATCAAATATTTCACCTTCAACTAAAACAACATTAAATATTTTACAAACATTGCCTGGTTTTTTTAGAAATAGAAAAACAGGACGAAAAAGATTATAATCTGTGTTTGAAGTATTTACATTGGGGGGGGAAAAGATTTTAGTTTAGATATAGATCAGGTAGGGTTTTGTTTTTTTTAAAACCATTTAACCTACCAGGTTCGTATCATTTTAAAAATTGATATCAGTGATATAAAGAAAAGGGGGACCTGGTATTACAATAAAAATAAGTTTAAAAACAATAACCTGGTATGGAGTTGTAGGGTAATGAGAGATATCGGTGGTTTATATATTTATATTGAACTATTACCAGATGACAATCCTGAACTAGACTACTGTATTATTGATAGTACAATCAGTTTATTGAATATAGATGACGATAGTAAAACTATAACTGAATCATTAAGTAACACGAGAGTACGGCCGGGATACTGTAGTAGTTTAGGGTTTTCCCCCTGACTAAACTCTCTGATAAAAACAGGGGCTATTTAAATTCAAAAAATCAGTTTGTAGTCCAATTCAATATAACAAAGATTACAGACATAACATGGAAATAGAGTTTAGTCAGTAAAATTACTAGAACCAATATTATAATCTCTATCTAAATTTACCCACTCTTTTATCTAATCAGTGTTCTGAATTTCATTATAAATCATGTGACATTTAAAATAGAGTTTAGTCAGTAAAATTACTAGAACCAATATTATAATCTCTATCTAAATTTACCCACTTTTTTAAATCTAATCAGTGTTCTGAATTTCATTATAAATCATGTGACATTTGAAATAGAGTTTAGTCAGTAAAATTACTAGAACCAATATTATAAACTCTATCTAATATAAAGTGAATATTAAAATATAATTATAAATCTGTAATTTGTTGAACTTTTTAAAATAAGTCAACACTTGTAAATTTTTTTTCCACTGACAATAGTTTGTTTGTTTTCCCATTGACAATAATCGTTAATTTGTATTTCATTGTCAATAATCGTTAATTTGTTTTTCATTGACAATAATTGTTAATTTGTATTGGATTGTCAATAATTGTTAATTTGTATTGGATTGTCAATAATTTTTAAATTTTTGTATTTCCCTGTCAAGAGTTGTTAATTTGTATTTTATTGTCAATAATCTTTAATTTGTATTTCATTGTCAATAATTGTTAATTTGTATTTCATTGTCAATAATTGTTAATTTGTATTTCATTGTAAATAATTGTTAATTTGTATTTCCCTGTCAAGAATTGTTAATTTGTATTTTATTGTCAATAATCGTTAATTTGTATTTCATTGTCAATTATTGTTAATTTGTATTTCATGGTCAATAATTGTTAATTTGTATTTCACTAGTAATATTTGTTAATTTGTATTTCACTGTCAATAATTGTTAGTTTGTATTTCTTTGTCAATTATTGTAAATATTTATGTCTAGTATAAGATTATATCTATTCTATAAGTTTAAGTTTTTATTTTATACTTACCATATATTATAAATATTTGTAATTGTATATCGTTTTATATCAGTGATTTCTTTTCTTCCCGTTTACATCTCACGTCATGATTAGTTAAAGCCACCATCTCTTTTAAAAAAAAAATAGGACGGTGGTTCACTTTATCCAAATAAATTTTTTGATGACATGTTGTATTATATTATAATCTTCTACTTTTTAATTTATTATAACGTATAATGTTGAATAAACGATACTAATATATCATTTACTTTTCTTCTTTACAGTTCTCTATAACTCAAACTTAAACACAGATAATGATCTGATCTGTGTGGAACAGTCCATATATTGATAGGTAGGGGATTAGTTTTCCAGTCATGTATATTCTCTGTTGTTAAAAGATGTATAACACGTGACCTATATGTCTGATGGGAGGGAACCCTTCCAATGGTCAGTTATATCAATAAAGTCTGATTCATGTAATCCTTAGAAAGGAGACTGGAGATGTTTGAGAAAACGAAATGAAATGAATGTAGTTTTACGTCCTACTCTTGTGTACCCAATGGGAAACAGAAGACGGACAACGCCAGTAGAATTCACCTTACGATTGAAAACTGTCAATATTTAACGTAGACAGCCTGTAGCGCACGGTCGGTTTAATGTCTAATCCGAGCGACTAGATTGACTTGCATCAAAAACAACGGATTGAACCCTGGATCCCCATTCTGTAGTCCAAGTTAGTGAGAACAGTTTAGTGGTTGAAGGGAGGTAAGCCCCCAAAAGTTTTTTTATGCCCAATTCTTTTCCTTCTATTTCCAGGTTAAATCGCATTGAAAACTTTTTAAAAATACACAACGAAAAAAGTGTTGCACCCCCATATTAAAACCACTGGTACATCCCTAAGATGGAGAGCAACCCCAAAGGGGTCTTGTAGGGCATTCTCCCATGGGGATTTGGGTTTTGATTCATTGTGGTTTCCTTTGGAAAACAATCGCGCAAATGCAACAATGTGCACGAGGGAAAAACATGAGGCATGAATTTTGCAAAATGCAGTATCTCCCTGTGGTGAAAAACGTGTATAAAAATCGTTGTTACTAAGCCCAATCCATTCACACACAAAATGCCGGGTAGACGAATGTCAGAAGCTGTTAAGTGGCAGATTATTGTCCTGCGCAGAGCCGGGCATTCTTTCAAGGAGATTGCCAGAGGAGAGTGCACTGATCTGATGAAAACAGATTTCTCCTGCATGTGGTGGATGGCCGAGTGAAGGTTTGGAGGCGTCCAGGCACAGCTTATGTACCAAGGAACATCATGCCAACGGTAGCCTATGGTGGTGGTTCGGTTATGGTATGGGGCTGCTTCTCATTTGATTGCAAACTGGATTTTTTCAACCCTACAAGGGGAAATTTTACAGGGGCTCGCTACCTCCAGGAAGTTCTCAATCCAGCTGTTGTTCCGCATTTTGATGATCACACATTAGCCAGCAGACCCGTATTTATGGATGACAACGCTAGGCCTCATCGCTCGAGAGCTGTCACCCCCAAATTTATCCACAACGATGCTGCCCAGAACATCCCTTGGCCAGCGATGAGTCCAGATCTTTAAACCTCTGGAACATGTTCGGGACATTTTGGGGCGCAGGATTAAATCTCGCGACCCTCCTCCACAGAACTTGCACCAACTTAAAGCAGCCTTGCACGGGGGGGTGGCGTCAGATGCCCATGCAAACATTCCATTGTCTTGTGAGGGGTATGGGGAGGAGACTGGAAGCAGTGATCCAAGTGCGAGGTGGAAGTACCCGATACTGAACGGTATTGATTCTCTGATCACCATTTGTGCTTTTTTACATCCCCTTAGAGCCCTGTCAACAATAAAATTTGAGATCTCACCATACTATTTTGCATTTTCGTTTTCCTTAATTTTTCACCCTAATTTCTACACAGCATTCCCACATGCCATAAAGTCCAGATTTTCAAAACTTACGTTCATATTACAATCAATGATCCACTTTATTGATATTCACATACTCCTGGCTCAAATATTTATTCAGGTTTACATACACGAGTTAAACGGACTTAGTCCGCTAATTCATTTGCCCTCTATTTCCATGTTAAATCACAAAATTCAACCTTCTAGAACTTTTTCCAGAAAACTCGTTGAAAACTTTCTTATATGGGCACATGAAAGCCAGGCCCAAAACTTGGTTTCTGTACAAAAATCCAATATAGCATGACCATGAAAATTTTGAACTAAACAAAATGAAAGTAAACCACTTCATTTTTTTCAACATCCGCTTGACTGTCACTGCACACAACTATTTTTTGAAATAACCTTCCGCCAATTAAATTTCTCATTATCTTTAGAAATTTTGAAAGAAAATGCAATTTCAGACATCAAATTTCAAATTTTAGACCAAAAATTAGTCCAAAATGGGCATGCAAAAACCCCCAAAGGAAGGGAGAAAGAGGATTTCTAAAAAAAGAACGGACTTAATTCGTATACAATCATTAGCATAAAATGTTTTAGTGGTCCGAGTTAAACAGAACAGTACTATACCAAATAGTAGGGGGGTGCAACACTTTTTTTGTTGTGTATATATCACATGGAAGATTTTAAGTTTATGTACACAAATTCGATATAGCATGACCATGAACATTTTGAAATAGTCAAACCGAAAGTAGACCACTACATTATATCAACGTCTGCCTGATTGTCACTGCTCACAAACAAAACCACTATTTTTAGAATTATATCTCTTATCGTTTCAATCTGGAAGAAAAAGCAATTTCAGATACCAAATATCAAATCTAGACCAAACATTGTTTTGAACAATTTTTATACCTTCAAATTCAAATACCAATCTTGTTACACTTTAGTTCAGTTATCGTATTTCCAATCTGAAGAAAGATCAATTTGAGAAATAAAATTTCAATTCTAGACCTAAAATTAGTCAGTTATAGACATGCAACAATCAATCGAAATAAAATGACTTAATCAATCATTTGAATAAGATATTTTAGTGGTCAGAGTCTATACGAGTTCACTCTCAATTACCATGAGTTATCTCCCTTTAAAATGATATTTTATTCGTACAGTAAAACGACAAAAATTATATATTTTAATACCTATTAGAAAAATTTACCTCAAACTCAAAGTGATAGCTATTTATCGTCACGCAATCTGCAAGCCTTTGAGCAACAGACGAACGGTTCACACACACTCTTGTCCAAACCCAGCCTTTCAGATCACAACTATTCATTTGTTTATAAATGTGACTGTTCTGACAGGTGTGAATGTGCTGGTTGTATACAGAAACAACTTCAAATCTGCAAGCTCAAGCTGAGGATTAAACTCTTAAAAAACATGCTAAATGTGAAAGATAATCAGTCTTAACAGTTTTTAGCGCATTCAATTAAAAAAACTGACAAAAAAATCAGGTTGTATTTAGGTGTTTTTTAAAAAAAAGTGTTTTTTCAAATTACTTGAGCTGGTGACTAGACGAGGCAAGACTATTCGATATCCTGGACCAGCATCGAAAACTTAGTATTAAGCAAGAATTAATGTTAACACTTATGAAGGGTAAGGTTAAATCTAACTTTTGAGTTTTTATCTGATTTTTTTGGAGTGAGTGGTAGCCTTACATCACAGACATTCTATAGTTGGATCAAGTCATTATCACATCCGTTAAAGAACCTTATATACAAACCACCAAAGGAAGAGGTGAAAAGGACACTACGAATAACTAGATCTGCACTAGAAGGCAAGATGTATCCTAAATCTCCCTTTACTGTCTAGATCCGCTGTCGTCAAACCCTAGCCAAAGAATGCATGAATTTCCTTATCTGCCACTGAACTTATTCCTAGTAAAGGTCCTTTGTCTACGTTTCCTTTGTCTGTCCCGTCCAGTCATTATGTTTAAAAATGAGACTCCCCTATTGTTAAGTTAAACCCGAATTACTATAGCTTACTTCCTAGTTGAATAACCCATTGTTTAAAAAGCCTATTGTTGAGAAAGTCCACTCCACGGTCTGACACCTAATGTTGCTACTCCTAAATCTAATCAGTGAATGACATGAGTGAATCCTTGTTTCCTACTCTATTATCTAAAACTTGAATGACCCTTCTATACCAGTTTTTCCAGTTTTTCTCTTTTTGAATGTTTTCGTACCGTCTTTCCCTGCATTTGACGTTACACCAAACTAAGATTATATTTGGTATGGAGGTATCATGTTGCCAAATTCTCGATTGTGTTGCAGCTTTAAAATACCAAAGTCGTCGTTACAAAATGAAGTAATATGGCGCTGTATGTGGTTCAAAATAGGATCCAAATCAGTATGTATAGATTCTTAAAATCACGTCGTCATTTCTAAGGTAGAAGTGACTAATCTTATAACATTGAAGTATTTTTTCAATTTTAGTCTTTCTAGAACGTAATGTAGAACGCAGGCTTTGTAGAACGCAGAACGCGCATTGTTATCTTTGGAACTTTTCCAATCGATCACATTCATTCCTTATATTTAGAGAAATATATTTTCACACGTCCCTTGAACTTTTGAAATTGGAAACGGAACCCTCTTTCTCCTTTTTGGGGGGTTTTCGCATGCCCATTTTTGGTCTAGATTGGAATTTAATGTCTGAAATTGCATTTTCTTTCAGAATTTTTGAAATAATGAGAAATTTCATTGGCGGAAGGTTATTTCTAAAAATAGTGGTTTTGTGTGCAGTGACAGTCAAGCGGATGTTGTTAAAATGTAGTGGTTTACTTACATTTTGTTTAGTTCAAAATTTTCATTGTCATGCTATATCGAAATTTACAGAAACCAAGTAAGTTAGCGTTTTTTTCAGTCTTCAGTCCTATTTGTAGTGTGTGCTTTGTATGATGAGTAGTTATGAAGGGTGTGAGGCCAGGCAGGATATACTCTTCTAGACACCTGATAATACTTTTCATTATAAAATACTTACTCTTATAGACACCTGATATTATTTTTTATTATAAAATACTTACTCTTCTAGAAATCTGATATCACTTATCATTATAGAATACTCACTCTTCTAGACACCTGATAATACTTTTCATTATAGAATACTTACTCTTCTAGACACCTGATAATACTTTTCATTATAAAATACTTACTCTTATAGACACCTGATATTATTTTTATTATAAAATACTTACTCTTCTAGAAATCTGATATCACTTTTCATTATAGAATACTCACTCTTCTAGACACCTGATAATACTTTTCATTATAGAATACTTACTCTTCTAGACACCTGATAATACTTTTCATTATAGAATACTTACTCTTCTAGACATCTGATATCACTTTTCATTATAGAATACTTACTCTTCTAGACATCTGATATCACTTTTCATTATAGAATACTTACTCTTCTAGACATCTGATATCAGTTTCCATTATGAAATACTTTCATTTGATTGATAGCATTCCTCATATGAAATGTTCATAATATGCTGCCGATGTTTCGTCAAGATAGTTCTTGGATATCGGGTTTTTGTTTTATGGTTTGAAACGTCAGTACTGGGTTTATTTATATAGTAAATATTTCTTCTCGGGTTTTAACACTGACTTTAGGTGAAAATATTTTGTTGTTATAGATTTGAAATGAAATTTTTGAGATACAGAAAGTAATAGACTGTAATAACAGACATCAAGTGTTTTCTTGTGATTACTTTTTTTCTAAATTAAACGATAATTATCAATTCAACGTACAAAATTTTACATGTAAACTTAGCTAGCATTTTAAATATGTTTTAAAAAACAATATGTTATCACACAACTTTACAAGATGATGAGAAACGTAATTTGACACATTCATTAAAACATGGAGCTGACGAACTAAAGTCAAATAGTTTATTTGTGACCGAGTCTATCAAATACTGGCGATACAGAATTATTACTGAGAACTGAATTGTATAGAGATCAAGTCTATATAATAATTAGACGTTACATCCCAACCAAGATGATCACACTATACTCCTCAATATAACTGTGCTGTACCGAGACCATGTGTTAGCCTGTAACAATTAGACGTTACATCCCCAACCAAGATGATCACACTATACTCCTCAATATAACTGTACTATATCAAGATCACGTGTTAGTCTGTAACAATTAGACGTTACACCCCCAACCAAGATGATCACACTATATTCCTCAATATAACTGTACTATATCAAGATCACGTGTTAGTCTGTATCAATTAGACGTTTCATTCCCAACCAAGATGATCACACTATACTCCTCAATATAACTGTACTATATCAAGATCACGTGTTAGTCTGTATCAATTAGACGTTTCATTCCTGGGCCAGGGCAATACTTGATTTTTGTAAAAAAATTCAATATAGCATGACCATAAAAATTTTTGAAATAGTCAAACTGAAAGTAGACCACTACATTATATTAACGTCTGCTTGATTGTCACTGAACACAAACAAAACCACTATTTTTAGAATTATATCTCTTATCGTTTCGCACAATCTGGAAAAAAAAGCAATTTCAGACACCAAATATCAAATCTAGACCAAACATTGTTTTGAAAAATTTTTATATCTTCCTTCAAATACCAATCTGTTTACGTTTTAGTTTAGTTATCATTTTTCCCAAATCTGAAGAAAGATCAATTTGAGAAATCAAATTTCAATTCTAGATCTAAAATTAAACAGTTATAGACATACAACAACCCATTAAAATAAAATGATTTAATATGAAATATTGCCCTTGACTTTAAAACGTGTTCGATATTTGGCTCGTAAACACTCTACAAGGCACAATTCTTTATGGAGTTTGACGCAACTTGCTGGAATTGTTTATTATCGAAGAATATTTAACATATACATTGGGGCCAATAAGTGGCTTAAAATCAGTAAAAAATTGTGCATTATCATGCTTTTTTTTGCAGTGCGTTCTTCGAACGCACTGCTTTGTTTTCGAAATGACTATTTTTTCGTATTTCGACTTTTGGGGAAAACGTATTGTAATCGTTCGGATTATTTTATTTTTTTTGCAGTGCGTTCTTCGAACGCACTGCTTTGTTTTCGAAATGACTATTTTTTTTTTTTTTTTGTCTCTTTCTGGTCACGCTCCCCAGCCATAACTGCAAATGTCTTACACAATCTGGCGTGATATTGTGACGTAATTTAGTGCTCGTTGTTGTTTAAATGTAAAATGACGCATTTTTGTTCTACCGGAAATGACGTAGAACGTCACACATTTTATTTTTGTTTACTAACTCACGGCTCGTTTTTTTATCCAATCTGGTTCGGACTTTTTTTATTTACTACTTATAACTTAGATTTACATAATAGCAGTTTAAAAATTTTGAAATTTTTACTTTTGTTGCTGACTTTTGAATTTTAAAATTTAACACTTTTTCTAACTTTCGAAATTTTTGATTAGATCGAAATCAAAATTTGCAGTTAGATAAACATTTTTCTTGTGAAGAAAAATCTGTTTTCAAAATGTCGACATCATTTCCCGGGTTTTCGGCGTCATACGTCGCTAAACTTCGAATTTTCACTTCCGGAATTCAAAAGATATTTGAATTTTGTTTTTTGCAATTAGTTACTATTAACCCATAATGATTTTATAATTAACAAAAATTGAACCGGAAGTAACAGATCAGTCGCCATCATTAAACCACTTACTTTTGTAAAGTGAAAAATTGGGCCTTAGGGGTTAATCGGACAATTGTAATTTTGATGTCTATGAAATCTTCAATCGATTGCTAACAATTCTTAGGAAGCCGAATTTTGAATTTCGATTTAGCTTACTTTACATTTCCGGTTCTTTTTTTTTCACTCAGTGCCTAATTTTCCAACGTTCATATATCGTGACCTTGACCTTTGGTGACCATGTGACCTGCACAAAAGTTGTTGCCCTTGTCGAGATCTATCCATTGATGTCTTCATTTGTGTTGTGCAATGTCAACTTCCGGTTTTACAGCCATTTGAAAATTGCACTTTTTAACTTCGAAGAGCTCTGTCACGTGACCTAATTTACATACGTCAAAATTTCTTTTATGTCCTTATTTCGCGTAATTTATTCTTTCCAATGGTGTATAACACTTTATATTTTGATCAAAATTGCGCTTTTTAATATTTGAAAATTTTGTTCTTAGTTCTATATTAATTGTGCGTGATTTATGAAAAAGCACGTGTTTTTTTGAAGTTACGTCTTATTTTTTCACAAAAATTGGTAGATGAGTAGACAAAAAATTATCATTAAAGATTGCGATAAAACATTTTCCGAAAATTTGCCGGGAAAAGTCCGAAAATGACCAAAAAATGTAGAAAATCATAGAAATCGGAATTTTCGGATTAAATTTTTGCACAAACTTGCAATTTTATTATTCCCCAGAATTAGTACCATCAATATCTTCATTTTGTATGTATGCCGTATATGCAAATTCCTAACCGTTTGATCGCCATCTTGAAATATGCAAATTATTTGGGAAAAAAACTACTCGTCCGCCATTTTTAATCCTATTTTTTTAGACTTGTTTTAAAATATAATTTGGATAATTATCTAGGTCCTCTAGTTGCATATTTTTCAAATTTTAAATTTGTCTTTGGACCCGGTCCTGCCAAAGTTTTTCAAAACTGACTTCCGTTTGAAAGTTCATAAC
>JAUJPP010000011.1:4232222-4260585 GCA_030562195.1 Nipponacmea schrenckii
AAATTTAATTGTAAATCTGTAATTGAATTGTTTATTTGTAATTGTTAATAATTGTAAATATTTATGTCTAGTGTAAGATTATATCTATTCTATAAGTTTTATTTTTTTATTTTATACTTACCATATATTATAAATATTTGTAACTATCGTTTTATATCAGTGATTTCTTTTCTTCCCGTTTACATCTCACCTCATGATAAGTTAAAGCCACCATCTCTTTTAAAAAAATATATAGGACGGTGGTTCACTTTATCCAAATAGTTTTATATGAGGTGTTGTATTCACCTTCACCTCAGTGTATAACAAATTATAATCTTCTACTTGTTAATTATTGATTACTATTAAATACTACTTAATTAGATACTGCCTCTTAGAATATACTCTTATTGACCTGGTTTATAAATCTATTTTGTATTCATTCTAAAAGGTAGAATTTCTTTAAATATGTTTTACTACCCATCCACCTTATGATAAAGTTGAGTCTTTTGAAGACATGTGATACAAACACCATATTATAATGTTATTAAATATTTTTAAACATGGTTCATATTTATAATAACTTATTATGTTGAATAAACGATACTAATTTATCACTTACTTTTCTTCTTTACAGTTCTCTATAACTCTATAACTCAAACTTAAACACAGATAATGATCTGATCTGTGTGGAACAGTCCATATATTGATAGGTAGAAGACAGGGGATTAGTTTTCCAGTCATGTATATGCTCTGTTGTTATAAGATGTATAACACGTGACCTTTGCCTTTAACGTCGATGTTAGTGCACGGATTTTCTCCTAGTAACTTTGTGCTCTCATCAATTGTATGCCCTTATACGGAAGTCAGTTATGGGATTACTCCAACAAAAGTATTGAGTCTTTTTACTTCCGATATTAAATACAAACTTCCAAAACATTTTGTATGCCCTTATACGGAAGTCAGTTATGGGATTACTCCCACAAAAGTATTGAGACTTGAGACTTGAGACTGAGGCGAAAGAGCGTCAGATAGCTACTAAATATTTCACCACGTACCCATAATAAAGTTCTAATTTTTTAATTGTGTAGATGTTTCAATTAAAACGCAACTGTATAAATGATGTATTAAGTTTGTATATAGTTCTCTAGTTAGTGACAATGAATGCCTAAGAATTTGTAGCAAACATGCATTACAAGGAAGTCAATCTACTATGTGCAGTAATATAAACCTAATTTGTCAGCATCTCAATATATGTAAATATAATCTAGCACAAATGGGTATCTCAAAAATACTATCTCAGATGCATCAAATTGAGACATGCTCGTATAAAGATGAGGATGTTAGAAGAGGTAACATGATTAGAAATTTTATATTGTATAGAGATGGTTCACAACACGACTACTCTCAAATTAATGAAATTATTAACTTTTTATGTATAGAATGATCCCTTAAAATTAATGCAACTGTTTATTAACAAATGATCTCTTGTAAATAGACCCTGTATTTGTGAGTACTTACATGTACGAATAAAGATATTATTATTATATGACTGATGGGAGGGAACCCTTCCAATGGCCAGTTATATCAATAAAGTCTGATTCATTTACCCTAAGAAAGGGGACTAGAGATGTTTGAGAATTGGAAAATGAAATTAATGGAGTTTTACGTCCTACTGTTCAGCACCCAATGGGATACAGAAGACGGACGCCATACAGTGTGCAATGAGGGAAATTTTGTCAGGACAGCGAAATTGGCCCTTTTACGATTGAGGACTGTCAAGGGGTCTTTAACGTAGACATGGCAGAAGCGTCTAGTCGCGCGGATAGAACACGAGGCATGGTCGGTTTATTGTCCTATCCGAGCGACTAGATGCTTCTTCCATGTCAGATCATCCAACCTGCATCAAAAACAACGGATTGAACTCTGAATCCCTAACCTATAGTCTAAGTTACTGAGTACAGTTATGTCATTGAAGGGAAGTAAGCCCACGCAGTGGCGGAGCCACAGGGGGGGGGGGGCAGCCCCCCCCCTCGCAGCCCCAAAGGCTAGTTTTTCGGGCAAGGCATTTAAAAAAAAAATTTTAACGGCCCAATTTTTTTTTTTTTTTTTTTGGAATTTAAAAATGAAATCATATCTTTGCCCGAATATCCTATATTACTATAACTGTATTTTTTTAAATTGATAGCCCAATTTTATTCTCCTATAATAATATTTCATAATTCATATTATTTAAGGATCGAAATCACTGCCCGAATGTCATTGCTATGATTATATTTTACATATTTCAAGAATTGAAATCGCAGCCCGAAAGTAGAGTTTAGAACTTTTTTTTACACAACCAAAAAAAGACAATTCGGGCACATTTTTCAATTTTTTCAATAAATATTGTATGACATACAATATTTGTTAAAAAAAAATGGAAATCGGTGCCCGAATTGCCTTAAATTAAGACAATTCGGTAAGGTTTCACCTAAAAAGTTAACAAGTTCCTTGGCTTACTTCCCTTGGAAAATAGATCATTTATTAATCAAATAAATCAATAAAAATTCCACCAATAAGAAAATGTAAAAATAAATAAGTTTAATAAGGTTTCAACTAACAACACACGAGTTCCCTGGCTTACTTCCCTTGGAAAATAGATCATTTTAATCACTTTGGGTTTTTTTGTGTAAAAAAAAGTTCTAAACTATTATTCCACCAATAAAAAAAATGTAAAATAAATAAGTTTGATAAGGTTTCAACTAAAAACACATGAGTTCCCTAGCTTACTTCCCTTGGAAAAAAGATCATAATTATCATTATAATCACATAACATTGCGTGTCCTCTAGCTGTGATCATTTCAGAGTGAAATTTCGTTAGAATAACACCTGTTCTATCTTCCATCGATCATCGATAAACACGCACTAAAAAATTGTTCAAAAATATTTTTGTCTTTTGTCAAGAATTGTTTGGCCTGGTTATAACTTGCACTGTTGCAATTTAGCAAATTGACACAGAAATCAAAAAAATGTCTTCTACACGTAAACGATTGTATCGACAACGGGTTGCATGTGATGCATGCGGCAAGGAACTTGATTCCGATTATAAAGAAAGTCACGTAAAACGCTTACACTTGGGGGATACTATTACTTTTACACCAGTTCAACAAATAACTGATAAATCTCAGCCACAATTAAGTAGTTTTTTCGGGAAAACACATACTAGCACATCTTCAGAAAGTAATCAGAATGTAAGTGAAGTAATTAGTAGCGAGCACAGTGAAGTGGAAACACATCTAATTGATGATTGTGACCCTTCTTTCCAATCAGCTAATGTATCCGGAGGCACAGTCCGTGAATGTTGCGATAAACCAACATGTTCCAACACACCTGATATAAGTGGAACTGAAATTCCGGAAAGTCCACAAGAATGTTCATCTGTTTTGAGAAATTAATTGATTTGACATGTAAATATCCATCAGATCCTTGGCTCTTCAAGGATTCCAAAATCACTGATTCATTGGTGCGAGCAATAATAGAAATAGGTGCTTGTCAACCAGAATTTCATGATGACTTCGATGATTTCCAAATCGACAAAGATGGGAGACGTTTTCATGTGGAATGGTATCAGAAGACAATGGAAAACAGAACAAAATCCCATAGACAATGGCTTTGTTACTCTCCAGAAACACATAAAATGTACTGTCTGTCTTGTTGGCTCTTTGCAGAAAAAAATAAATTTTCATTTGAACGCACATTCGCAGATCCAAATGCTGGATGTTCTAATACTTATGGATCTCCTAAGGGGGTAGTATCATGTGTTCTAGAAAGAGTGAAAATACTCTGCCAATAACAATAGTGTTTCTCTCGAAGAAAATTCTCATAACTAAGTTCGAAATTCGGGCAACCTCAGAAATCTCGCCCCCCCCCCCCCCCCTGGGACGTAAACCTGGCTCCGCCACTGAGCCCACGAAACTCAACCTTTTATGAACTTTTCAAATAATCTCATTGAAAACTTTCTACTATATCACATGAAGGCCTGGCCAATACTTGGTTTATGTACAAAACTTCAATATAGCATGACCATGAAAATTTTGAAATAGTCAAACTGAAAGTAGACCACTATATTATATCAACGTCTGCTTGATTGTCACTGCACACAAACAAAACCACTATTTTCAGAATTATATCTCTGATCGTTTCCCACAATCTGGAAGAAAAAGCAATTTCAGACACCAAATATCAAATCTAGACCAAACATCGTTTTGAACAATTTTATATCTTCAAATTCCACTTCCAATCTTGTTACGTTTTAGTTTAGTTATCGTATTTCCAATCTGAAGAAAGATCAATTTGAGAAATCAAATTTCAATTCTAGACCTAAAATTAGACAGTTATAGACATGCAACAATCAATCAAAATAAAATGGCTTAATCAATCATTTGAATAAAATATTTTAGTGGTCTGAGTCTATACGAGTTCACTCTCAATTACTATAGTTATCTCCCTTTAAAATGATATTTTATTCGTACAGTAAAACGACAAACAATTATATATTTTAATACCTATCAGAATAATTTACCTTCTATTTCTCTTTTTTGAAAATGTGGGGTAATCTTTAAGGTGTACAACTCGAGTTCGCTGCTGAATTGGAACGAGTGATATTGTTCAATACAAGGTACCATTAGTTCATATATAATAGATTCTTTCACGTTTCCCGTTATGCATGCGCGAGTGATTCACCGTTCGCCGGCCAGCTGAGTTGCAGTAGTTTACGCTCAAAAATGGCGAATTGTTGCGTTTTCAACTGTTCTAATTCATACAACTGTCTTCAGAGATGGTTAAAGAGTCATTAACTTTTGGAAATAAAAATCACACACACGCATTTGTTCAGTTCACTTCAAGGATGGTAGACCATCAGCAGAGATTCCTTATCCTCTGCTGATATGACATTAATCCCGGTGTGACTAGACAACACCCCCCCCCCCCCCTCCCCCCAGCAGTCCCAGGATGTAGCGGCACCGGAAGTGACAGCAAGCTGCAAGCCTTTGAGCAACAGACGAACGATTCACACACACTCTTGTCCAAACCCAGCCTTTCAGATCACAACTATTCATTTGTTTATAAAATGTGACTGTTCTGACTGCTGTGAATGTGCTGGTTGTATACAGAAACAACTTGAAATCTGCATGCTCCAGCTGAGGATTAAACACTTAAAAAACATGCTAAATGTGAAAGATAATGAGCCTAAACAGTTTTTAGTGCATTCAATTAAAAAAACTGACAAAAAAATCAGGTTGTATTCAGGTGTTCCTAACAAAAAGTGTTTTTTCAAATTACTTGACCTGGTGACTAGACGATGAAAGACTATTCGATATCCTGGACCAGCATCGAAAGTATCATTCCTGTCAACCAAAGTGCAGAAACACAGTGTTAGTAAAGGTAAACCAGGTCCACGTAGGAAGATTAGTATTAAGCAAATACTAAACGTCAACAATTGAATTCGAAAATGAACGCATATTACAGGTATATAAATCAGATCGATCAAAATATTTTGAACCAAGATGGCTGACGAGTGAGTCACGGGCGAAAGAGCTCTGTCTAAAAAAGGAATATAACTTCTCTTCAAAATGGAATTCTAATTTAATACATATACCAAACAATATTGTGGGACATTCGTTGTATTAAAGTATATATTTTAACAATAACATTTGGAAATTTAGTGAGAGATTTGATATTATGTAATGTGAGTACCTGTTACGAAGGACGCTGATTAGTTTTCATCATGTACATGTAAATCATTACAGGTGTGTTATACACAAATACAGGTCAGTTACAATTTTCTACATAGAAATTTCGGCGAAAAAAGTCCGGCATAATACCACTAAAAAATCCGCGGATCAAGACCGATTTTGAAATAACCTGCACCGTCCTGAAATGTATCAAAATTAATACTGTGTGACTGTGTGGCCGTCAAAATAAAATGTTACACAAATACTCGCCTTCACAATGTAGAATATGTCGCGAGTACATCAATGATACGGAAAAAAAAAACGAATTAATTTTTTTTTTAAATGTATTAAATTATTATTATTAAAAGAAAATATTGATTTTTTTGATCTAAAATATGTTCTTATGCATATCAAACGACATTTTGTAGCCAATTATGCCGTTTTAAAAAGATTTTTATAGCCCTGCATTTAAATAATCCGTGGATCAATAAGTGGGACTATTATATAGGCGACGTATAATAGACAACGATTTTATAATGCGACTGGGGGGAAGAACCCCCGGGAAGGGGTTTTCCTTGGGGGCAAATGAGATAAAAAAGGGGGCTAGGAAGATTTTTGGGGGGAACGATCTTAAAAATTTGCTGTTTGAGTTAATTTTATCACCTTGATGAGCAATTTATTATTCAAACCCCCTGCATTTAAATAATCCGCGGATTATTCTTGTCGAAGTCAAATACATCATAACACTGTATAGGCTAGTGTCAGTATATACAGTGAATACATGTATAGATTTAGTTAGTGTTTACGCAGACCTACTGTATTAATAATAAGTAGGAGTATTATATAGGCGTTTTTTCCTAATTTATGTTTTATCAAATTTGGCTTTATTTTTTGTTTTGTGCAAACCCTCTGTATTTAAATAATCCATGGATTATTTAGTGGGACTATTATATAGGCGACGGACAAAAAAATAAACGATATTATACTGCGCTTGGGGAAGGAGAGTCCCGGGGAAGGGTCTTCCTTGGGGTAAATGCGAGAGAAAAAAAGGGGTGTAGAAGTTTTTTGGGGGAAACGATTTTTAAAAATGCCGTTTTTCTGATTTTATTTCTTTGAAATTTGGCTTTATTTCGTGATTTTGCAAGACCCCTGCATTTAAATAATCCATGGATTATTTAGTGGGACTATTATATAAGCGACGGACAAAAAAATAAACGATATTATACTGCGACTGGGGAAGGAGAGTCCCGGGGAAGGGTCTTCCTTGGGGTAAATGCGAGAGCAAAAAAGGGGTGTAGAAGTTTTTTGGGGGAAACGATTTTAAAAAATGCCGTTTTTCTGATTTTATTTATTTGAAATTTGGCTTTATTTCGTGATTTTGCAAGACCCCTGCATTTAAATAATCCATGGATTATTTAGTGGGACTATTATATAGGCGACGGACAAAAAAAATAAACGATATTATACTGCGACTGGGGAAGGAGAGTCCCGGGGAAGGGTCTTCCTTGGGGTAAATGCGAGAGCAAAAAAGGGGTGTAGAAGTTTTTTGGGGGAAACGATTTTAAAAAATGCCGTTTTTCTGATTTTATTTATTTGAAATTTGGCTTTATTTCGTGATTTTGCAAGACCCCTGCATTTAAATAATCCATGGATTATTTAGTGGGACTATTATATAAGCGACGGACAAAAAAATAAACGATATTATACTGCGACTGGGGAAGGAGAGTCCCGGGGAAGGGTCTTCCTTGGGGTAAATGCGAGAACAAAAAAGGGGTGTAGAAGTTTTTTTGGGGAAACGATTTTAAAAAATGCCGTTTTTCTGATTTTATTTATTTGAAATTTGGCTTTATTTCGTGATTTTGCAAGACCCCTGCATTTAAATAATCCATGGATTATTTAGTGGGACTATTATATAGGCGACGGACAAAAAAAAAAAAAACGATATTATACTGCGACTGGGGAAGGAGAGTCCCGGGGAAGGTTCTTCCTTGGGGTAAATGCGAGAGAAAAAAAGGGGTGTAGAAGTTTTTTGGGGGAAACGATTTTAAAAAATGCCGTTTTTCTGATTTTATTTCTTTGAAATTTGGCTTTATTTCGTGATTTTGCAAAACCCCTGCATTTAAATAATCCATGGATTATTTAGTGGGACTATTATATAAGCGACGGACAAAAAAATAAACGATATTATACTGCGACTGGGGAAGGAGAGTCCCGGGGAAGGGTCTTCCTTGGGGTAAATGCGAGAGAAAAAAAGGGGTGTAGAAGTTTTTTGGGGGAAACGATTTTAAAAAATGCCGTTTTTCTGATTTTATTTCTTTGAAATTTGGCTTTATTTCGTGATTTTGCAAAACCCCTGCATTTAAATAATCCATGGATTATTTAGTGGGACTATTATATAAGCGACGGACAAAAAAATAAACGATATTATACTGCGACTGGGGAAGGAGAGTCCGGGGAAGGGTTTCCTTGGGGTAAATGCGAGAGCAAAAAAGGGGTGTAGAAGTTTTTTGGGGGAAACGATTTTAAAAAATGCCGTTTTTCTGATTTTATTTATTTGAAATTTGGCTTTATTTCGTGATTTTGCAAGACCCCTGCCGACGGACAAAAAAAATAAACGATATATACTGCGACTGGGGAAGGAGAGTCCATGGGAAGGGTCTTCCTTATGGGGTAAATGCGAGAGCAAAAAAGGGGTGTAGAAGTTTTTTTGGGGGAAACGATTTTAAAAAATGCCGTTTTTCTGATTTTATTTATTTGAAATTTGGCTTTATTTCGTGATTTTGCAAGACCCCTGCATTTAAATAATCCAAGGATTATTTAGTGGGACTATTATATAGGCGACGGACAAAAAAAAATAAACGATATTATACTGCGACTGGGGAAGGAGAGTCCCGGGGAAGGGTCTTCCTTGGGGTAAATGCGAGAGCAAAAAAGGGGTGTAGAAGTTTTTTGGGGGAAACGATTTTAAAAAATGCCGTTTTTCTGATTTTATTTATTTGAAATTTGGCTTTATTTCGTTATTTTGCAAAACCCTTGCATTTAAATAATCCATGGATTATTTAAATGCAGGGGGGTATCAAAACACGGAATAAAGCTATATTTGTCAACAGCAATAATCATAAAAACGGCATTTTTGAAAATTGTGTACGACAGTCTTATATAGCCGAAGGAAAAAATAATAAACTCATCATTGTTCATATTGATGTTTATTTAACAAAAAATATAAATCATGTCTAACATTAGAGACAAGCAAATATATGAAAGTTGGAAGGACATCCAAGACATAATCGGGCCTGCCAGAAACTGGCCTCGGTTTTTCAGAAGACTGTTTTGGACGAAACATTTGAACCACTGGAACAGAATTATGATATCCACATTTGTCTATGTCAACGGAATGAATCCGTCTCAATTTTATTTTTGGGCAGATATGCTGAACTTGGCACGAGATAAAGCGGCTGACAACCACTTTAAAGCTCTTTTTAGGTAAGTAATCATACAGTAATAGTTACATAAAGAAAAATAAACATCAAATATATATTACATTTATTTACTTTATATTGTTATATTGTTTTTGCATTTCATGATTTTGTATATATTTGATGTTTATTTTTCTTTATGTACGTGGTGGATGTATCTACGAGCGATTTTGGAACCTGGTAAAAAGTGTTTATACACTAGATGGACCTCCAAGCTACGAATACACCACACCTTTATTTGAATCCTGGGATATACAATCTACGGAAGATATTGATATATTGCCTGGTGAGTTGATGCGTTAATGGATATTTACATATAATGATATAAACTATATACATATTTACAAAATGTGATAAATAAAAAATTATATAAACAAATTATATGAACGAAAAAGTAAAATGAAAATGTATTTGATTAATTAATTTCAGTGAACACAGATGCTGAAGACGACGAAGTACAAGAAATCACTATGACACCGACACCATCCATCGATGACATCCAGACAATCTCTAACGAAGAACCATCCTTGAATTCTTCAAACGGTGGGCATGGAAAAAAAAATAATTATGTTAAATACAACTGAAACTTAACATATGAAATTTGGTATATATTATTTATTTATTTTTTGTAGTTTCAGAAGAATTAGTAGGCCTACACATTCCTACCTCAACATCTCATTCTTGGGGTACCGCTATAGAGAAACGCCCAGGTAGAGTATGCTTTTTATTTGCTTCTGAAATAATACAAATAATTTGTGTCGTAAACCATTTAAAATAGTGGGTTTCATTTATTTCGTCGGGCAAGAAGTAACCGTCTGATAATATATTTCAGGAACTTCCAAACTCAGTCTAAAGAAAAAGAGGGCGCGAACAAATATTGTGTGCCACCCCTATAATTACAGAGAAAAAGAAACCATTAACCAACCTTCAACGTCAAAAAAAAATCAACCATCTAATCCATACTCAAAAACTGCATTCGACTGGGAATGGTCATCGGATGATGACTTTAAAAAATAAATCAAATGAATATTTGAACTGTATCTTTTCTATGCCTGCCACGCGCACGTGTCTGCCACCAACTGACTAAATTACTGTATAAGAACAGTTACCCAGCACGTGCAGCACTTCCATTGCGCATATAAATTGCGCATGACGTCATGACCTGTACCGGCCTGAATCATTCGGCCAGTAAACCCAGTAAAACATATCTTTACAGACCCCCCTGCATTTAAATAATCCGCGGATTATTTAGTGGGATTATGCCAAAAGTCCAATCTACCTTACTACGGACCCAAACAAGGGACAGGACAGAAAACCTTAACACTTCAGGTGTACACAAAATAGACGATTTCAACCACTTCTTTTCCACCTATCTGAAATATTTAAATATCAATGGAAAGAGGGGACTTTCAGCTATCCAAAAATATAAAATTTATTTCTTTATGACATCTCAACTTTGAGAAATAGGGTATGAAAGATGAACGAAAAAAACGTCAATTATTCCCTTAAAATTAGCATATCTTCTAGGCTATTTAATATAGAAGTTTGAAATTTTGCACAACACAAGTTTTCATGTATCTCTTCTCTTTGAAGATATTGATAGAAATCAAAATTTTGCGTGTGCATTTACGAAAAATTGAATTTTTAAAAAACTATTCATTTTATAAAAAAATAGCCAACGTAAAGTTATAGAGTACATCGTAAGCTTTAGCTGAAACCAAAGTTTGTAAAAATCGGATAAATTGTAAGCGAGATAAGCTTTTGGAAAAATGGCAGTTTTTTTTCAACATTTTACAAACACATGTAAACCTTAGGTACTTAACGATCATGTTGTTAAAAGATTGTCTTTCATGCTGTAGAAATCTTTAAGCACCTTTTAGGCATCGATATGCACCGATAACCATATAATTGGAGTACTAAAACAATGGATTAGCACATGTCAAAACACCCCTACCCACCAATCATAAAATTTTCTTTGTTTACATGTGACGTAAAGATTTATGGGAAATCACGTGACTTCTGGATTCCCCCAATACAAATCTGATTGACAAACACAATGTCATTGGACGAACGTAGAAAAGGTTTATTTAGCTGATGACGTAGTACTAAAAAATGTCAACTGACAACGTAATTTGTACGTCTACATAGAGGATTACCCCATTGTGTTCTATAAATAGATTATCTTTACGGACCAATATCTGACAAACTACTGAAGCGATTGAGCTAAAATTTTTACTAGATGAGTTTTTTTTAATGCCAAATAGAATGGATATAAAGTTATACACCTCGAACGATAAAAAAAAAAATAAGGTTGTCAACCCCCTTAAATTTGAAAGCGAATAGTAAATTGATAATGTAATATATAATCGATAACATTTGTAGAAGATATTATAGTATAATAATACACAAAACAATTGACAGATTTCAATTTCTATTTGTTCTGTTTGAGAACGTCGTGATGTACGATTTAAGAAATATAATAATCTAATTGGATACTAAACCGAAAGTTAAAAATAATTTTAGTTATTGACGACTGGAGCAATCAAATCATCTGAAGGCAAGTTTTCTAGGATATGGACCATGGTGTGTTAGCGACTTTATGTTCGTTGAGGTCACTGTGATATAAGTAATATTGATATTACATCTATACCCTATATTCATATTGACCTCAATTTAAAACTGACGACCTTCACGACAGGCTTTATCATGCAGTAATATAATATAAAATTGTTTACATAGATATACGATATTTTTAAAACAGACTTATTTTAAAATATATTTTTTGATATAGTTTTTATTTTGCTACTTTGTTTATAATGCCCTTTTTGAGTTATTTCTGTGATATTGTTTTTAACGTTGTTTTTGTCACCCATTTTGGGGTAACTGTGAATCGTATTCAGGTGCTATATAGCCCGGTTTGGTGCTGGTGTTCTTAATACATTTCATTTCATTTCATTGTAAAACTTGATAAACATTGCTACATGCGAATTGAAACGTTGCTAAAATTAAAGAGAAATTACTATATCTATTATTGTATAACTCGATAAAGATTCCTGTATGTGAATTGAAACGTTGTTTAAATTAAAGAGAAGTAGTATATCTATAATAGTGTAATTAAAGAGAAGTAGTATATCTATAATAGTGTAATTAAAGAGAAGTAGTATATCTATAATAGTGTAATTAAAGAGAGGTAGTATATCTATAATAGTGTAATTAAAGAGAAGTAGTATATCTATAATAGTGTAATTAAAGAGAGGTAGTATATCTATAATAGTTTAATTAAAGAGAAGTAGTATATCTATAAAAGTGTAATTAAAGAGAAGTAGTATATCTATAATAGTGTAATTAAAGAGAAGTAGTATATCCATAATAGTGTAATTAAAGAGAAGTAGTATATCTATAATAGTGTAATTAAAGAGAAGTAGTATATCTATAATAGTGTAATTAAAGAGAAGTAGTATATCTTTAATAGTGTAATTAAAGAGAAGTAGTATATCTATAATAGTATAATTAAAGAGAAGTAGTATATCTATAATGGTGTAATTAAAGAGAAGTAGTATATCCATGATAGTGTAATTAAAGAGAAGTAGTATATCTATAATAGTGTAATTAAAGAGAAGTAGTATATCTATAATAGTGTATTTTTGTTGTTATATAATGTCCTCCCTACTTCTCAATGTCATTTCAAGATCATATTAATTATGTATAAAAATGATAAAAAACCTTGACTCGCTTGGTTAATCTGTACTTTAGTATTATCATAGCTACATTAATTGTAACAAGATATTTAATATTATTAAAGTTAGATTACACGACCAGTTTCTAAAGTCTTGGTGTAGTTTAAAGAGTGAACCCAGCAGTTTGTTTATTATTGCGTGGCAAATAAAATTTGTCACGCTTTGTTTTCGTTCGGATTTTTTTTTTTTTTTTTTTTTTTTTTTTTTTTTTTTTTTTTTTTTTTTTTTTTTTTTTTTTGGGAAGCTCGCTAGCCCAAACGGAAAAAGATAGACTACTTTTGTTTTCACCAATGGTTTTTATATGGGCTGGAATCAAAAATGAATATCTAACATAATATTTTCGCTAACCCGAAAGTGGCTAATTGCATAATATGCAAATAAGATTTCAAGCTAGCTCGGGCCCTAATAGTCGCATCGGTCTGAAATTTACAGGATATAGATAGATAGGCAGCGCAATTAAAACTACATCATCAAAATTTTTTGATCACTTCCGGTTTGGGCGTGGGGACTTCCGGTTTTTTCGTCTCATGTCGGGCGACCCTGCTTCCCATGTAATTCAAGAATCTAAACAAAAACAGTATATTTAAGCTATACTAAATGATTTTAATCCCCTGAGATGAAGAAAAATTAAATTGAATGTTGCGCATGCGCAGTTTTCAAAAATTGCAAATTTTCTTAAAAATTTAATAAGTCCGCCAATTATTGACCGATTTTTATGATTTTGGTGTCTATCAAAACCTTGATACTTTATCTAAAAAATGTTGGGAACAGAATTTTGATTTTCGAATTTGAATTTTTTTTATGCCCGTTCGAATTTTTCAAAAATTTAAAACTCTATATCTCGTGACCTTGACCTTCAATGACCTTGACATTTGAGATGTAGAATGTCCTTGACCTCAGCTGTCTATAGATGTGCTGATATTGCATGACAAATATTAACTTCCGGTTTTATAGCCCACCGAAATCTGACTATTTTGCAATTTTGGACGGTTATGTTACACTTTCGGGCTCTAATGTTCGGATCGATCTGAAATTTACAGGATATAGATAAATACGCAACACAATTAGAAATATATCATCAAAATTTTTTGATCACTTCCGGTTTGGGCGTGGGGACTTCCGGTTTTTTATCTCATTTCAGGCGACCCTACATCCCGTGTAATTCAAGAATGTAAGCAAAAATAGTATATATTAGCTATACAAAATAATTTGCATCCCTCGAGAAGAAAAACATTCTAATTGCTAGTTGCGCATGCGCCATTTTTCCGAGAATGGCAAATTTTCTTTAAAATTTAATTAGTCCGTCATTTATTATCCGATTTGTATGATTTTGGTATCTATCAAAACCTTGCTCCCTTATCTAAAGGATGTTTGAAACAGAATTTTGATTTTCGAACTTACATTTATTTTATGCCCGTTTGAATTTTTTGAAAATTTGAAATTCTATATCTTGTGACCTTCACCTTCAATGACCTTGAAATTTTCCATATAGAATGGCCTTGACCTCATCAATGTGGTATACATCATTGGACTCCAAATTAAATTGTCTCTTAAATGATATGCGACATGGTCGTTTTACCATGAAAATTCAAGCATTAATTTTAGATAAATTAACAAAATAAATACCAATTTTGGGTTTTTTATTTCATAAAATCTGTTTCAAATTGATCAGTCAGGGTGTTAAAGCCTGTTATATAACATGTCAATAAAACTGGTGGTTTAAATTTTCACACCTACTTGTCAAATCACTGAGCTGGGAAACAAATTAATCTGATTATATAATTTCTTACACCCGAATTTTTTTTTTTTTTTTGGCAAAATATTTCCATTCAAATTCAAAACATACATCAAGTTAAAGAAGTGGATTCGCTTGTCATTGATCAGTTCGAATTTTGTTCGTATCTTAAATAGAAATGATTTTATAAAAAAAATATCAAATACAGTCATGTGAAATAGCAGACATAGAAGTCTTATAAAACAGAGATGAACTATTGACCACATTAGTCACGGTTCAACGCACACAGGTGGCCAAAGAGTAAATTAATCTAATGATATAATCTGATAACCCTAATAAAATTTATTTATTTTTTGTAAAATTTTTGCATACAAATTCAAAAAATATCTCTTTATAAAGCTGGGAATTAGCAAATTATCACATAGTTTGAATTTTCTCTCTATGTTAATTACAACCAAAATTACAAAGTAATGTTTAAATTTGAATATAGAGAGTTTAAATTTCATGACAAATTGTCATCTTACTACCTACTTAAATTTTGGTTTGCAATTTATGTAAATATCCTACCGAAATCTTAGACATGTACAAAAATCTAATAAGGGACTGATAGTAGAAACTTATAGTAGAAAAAATTGCCTATATAGCGGAAAGTTTACGCTTACAATTGTAGGCTGAAAAGTACCGGAATTGAAAGCTAGCAGGTTAGAAGTTTCAAAATGTTCGAAATCCATGGGATAACGCATAGTTGCCACGCTCGGAGCTGTTCACAGTTCTAGTAATTTATTTACTTTGGGTTTCAGAATTCAACCTTATTTACAATTACTAGTAGTTATCAACAATAAATATTTAATGGCCTTATCACGTTTTAGTACAAGTTCTCACTGTTTGAATATTGAAACAGGTAGATATGTAATGGCCTTATCACGTTTTAGGACAAGTTCTCACTGTTTGAATATTAAAACAGGTAGATATGTAATGGCCTTATCGCGTTTTAGGACAAGTTCTCACTATTTGTATATTGAAACAGGTAGATATGTAATGGCCTTATCACGTTTTAGGACAAGTTCTCACTGTTTGTATATTGAAACAGGTAAATATGTAATGGCCTTATCACGTTTTAGGACAAGTTCTCACTGTTTGAATATTGAAACAGGTAGATATGTAATGGCCTTATCACGTTTTAGGACAAGTTCTCACTATTTGTATATTGAAACAGGTAGATATGTAATGGCCTTATCACGTTTTAGGACAAGTTCTCATTCAGGATGAAACACTATTTGTAATTTGCTTATTTAACAGTGATCTAAGATCCCGTTATTTACCAAGATATTTTTATATCTACACTTCTCTCTATAACTTTACATCTATTTTATATCTACACTTCTCTCTATAACTTTACAGCTATTTTATATCTACACTTCTCTCTATAGATTTACAGCTATTTTATATCTACACTTCTCTCTATAACTTTACAGCTATTTTATATCTACACTTCTCTCTATAGATTTACAGCTATTTTATATCTACACTTCTCTCTATAACTTTACAGCTATTTTATATCTACACTTCTCTCTATAGATTTACAGCTATTTTATATCTACCCTTCTCTCTATAACTTTACAGCTATTTTATATCTACACTTCTCTCTATAACTTTACAGCTATTTTATATCTACACTTCTCTCTATAGATTTACAGCTATTTTATATCTACACTTCTCTCTATAGATTTACAGCTATTTTATATCTACACTTCTCTCTATAACTTTACAGCTATTTTATATCTACACTTCTCTCTATAACTTTACAGCTATTTTATATCTACACTTCTCTCTATAACTTTACAGCTATTTTATATCTACACTTCTCTCTATAACTTTACAGCTATTTTATATCTACACTTCTCTCTATAGATTTACAGCTATTTTATATCTACACTTCTCTCTATAACTTTACAGCTATTTTATATCTACACTTCTCTCTATAACTTTACAGCTATTTTATATCTACACTTCTCTCTATAACTTTACAGCTATTTTATATGTACACTTCTCTCTATAACTTTACAGCTATTTTATATCTACACTTCTCTCTATAGATTACAGCTATTTTATATCTACACTTCTCTCTATAACTTTACAGCTATTTTATATCTACACTTCTCTCTATAGATTACAGCTATTTTATATCTACACTTCTCTCTATAACTTTACAGCTATTTTATATCTACACTTCTCTCTATAACTTTACAGCTATTTTATATCTACACTTCTCTCTATAACTTTACAGCTATTTTATATCTACACTTCTCTCTATAGATTACAGCTATTTTTATATCTACCCTTCTCTCTATAACTTTACAGCTATTTTATATCTACACTTCTCTCTATAGATTACAGCTATTTTATATCTACACTTCTCTCTATAAATTTACAGCTATTTTATATCTACACTTCTCTCTATAACTTTACAGCTATTTTATATCTACACTTCTCTCTATAGATTACAGCTATTTTATATCTACACTTCTCTCTATAACTTTACAGCTATTTTATATCTACACTTCTCTCTATAACTTTACAGCTATTTTATATCTACACTTCTCTCTATAACTTTACAGCTATTTTATATCTACACTTCTCTCTATAGATTTACAGCTATTTTATATCTACACTTCTCTCTATAACTTTACAGCTATTTTATATCTACACTTCTCTCTATAAATTTACAGCTATTTTTTATCTACACTTCTCTCTATAGATTTACAGCTATTTTATATCTACACTTCTCTCTATAACTTTACAGCTATTTTATATCTACACTTCTCTCTATAACTTTACAGCTATTTTATATCTACACTTCTCTCTATAACTTTACAGCTATTTTATATCTACACTTCTCTCTATAACTTTACAGCTATTTTATATCTACACTTCTCTCTATAACTTTACAGCTATTTTATATCTACACTTCTCTCTATAACTTTACAGCTATTTAATATATACACTTCTCTCTATAACTTTACAGCTATTTTATATCTACACTTCTCTCTATAACTTTACAGCTATTTTATATCTACACTTCTCTCTATAGATTTACAGCTATTTTATATCTACACTTCTCTCTATAACTTTACAGCTATTTTATATCTACACTTCTCTCTATAACTTTACAGCTATTTTATATCTACACTTCTCTCTATAGATTTACAGCTATTTTATATCTACACTTCTCTCTATAACTTTACAGCTATTTTATATCTACACTTCTCTCTATAACTTTACAGCTATTTTATATCTACACTTCTCTCTATAGATTTACAGCTATTTTATATCTACACTTCTCTCTATAGATTACAGCTATTTTATATCTACACTTCTCTCTATAGATTACAGCTATTTTATATCTACACTTCTCTCTATAGATTACAGCTATTTTATATCTAAACTTCTCTCTATAGATTACAGCTATTTTATATCTACACTTCTCTCTATAGATTTACAGCTATTTTATATCTACACTTCTCTCTATAACTTTACAGCTATTTTATATATACACTTCTCTCTATAGATTTACAGCTATTTTATATCTACACTTCTCTCTATAAATTTACAGCTATTTTATATCTACACTTCTCTCTATAGATTTACAGCTATTTTATATCTACACTTCTCTCTATAACTTTACAGCTATTTTATATCTACACTTCTCTCTATAACTTTACAGCTATTTTATATCTACACTTCTCTCTATAGATTTACAGCTATTTTATATCTACACTTCTCTCTATAACTTAACAGCTATTTTATATCTACACTTCTCTCTATAACTTTACAGCTATTTTATATCTACACTTCTCTCTATAACTTTACAGCTATTTTATATCTACACTTCTCTCTATAACTTTACAGCTATTTTATATCTACACTTTTCTCTATAACTTTACAGCTATTTTATCGTCAAATTCAAACTTAGTTTTAAACTTAGATAATTCTAATTGATACACTCTACCTTCAATAATTCATAAGACATTTGCAATCGTCGGAGTCAGTGATATCCTAAGATATGTGTTGAGGCGTGGTTTGTTAACACCTTTTTGGGTCGGTTTTTATATATCTGATATGTGTAAAATTATTAGTAGACTCAAGGTTAAATAATTTGTTTAAACATTGTCCCCAGGGAGAATATGATTTAAACGATTTAAGTAGAAATAGTATACACGTGTCGATGTCACTCCGCTTCGTGATTTTATATGTCAATATCGTAAAAGTATAACAGTAAATAACACTATAGAGCAGTGTTTCTCAACGGAGAGCCCCTTGATCCACTAGGGGGTAATGAAGGGAGTCATGGAAGTAAAAGGGGTAATTGAGGAACCACGGTAATTCTGGTAGAGTAATCTCTATATCTAGAGATAATAATAATTGAGATGGTGATGTCCTGTGTATAAGAATTGTACTAATGTATTGTGAATATTATAGAACTTATCAAAGGCTCTAACGTGTTTTAAAATAGTTCGATATTGCATTTATGGCTTCGTTTCATATTGTACTCTCCGGCTTGGGTTCCCCATTCCGACGGCCTTCGTTCGCCTCCAATCCACACAAGTAGGTGAGGATCCAGTGGGGGGGGGGGGGAGGCTAGCAAATGAAAGGAGATGGCTATCCAGAATGGCAACAGATACACGGGAATTGATCCTGATTTTCAAAATTTTCCTGGGAAGGAAAAAGGGTGAGTTGTGTGATGTTGATATTTCTATATCCAGTCAGACATACTACAACAATGAACCTGTAGAATATAACCCAGACAATAGTACAACAGTGGATCACTCTCTAGAATGTAGCCCAGAGTTACGTGATGTCTACTGTTTCTATAAACAGACAATAGTACAACAGTATATCACTCTCTAGAATTTAGCCCAGAGTTAGGTGATGTCTGGTATTTCTATAAACAGACAATGTTACAACAGTATATCACTCTCTAGAATATAACTCAGAGTTAGATGATGTCTGGTGTTTCTATAAACAGACAATAGTACAACAGTGGACCACTCTCTAGAATATAACCCAGAGTTAGATGATGTCTGGTGTTTCTATAAACAGACAATAGTACAACAGTGGACCACTCTCTAGAATATAACCCAGAGTTAGATGATGTCTGGTGTTTCTATAAACAGACAATAGTACAACAGTGGACCACTCTGTAGAAAAAACCTAAAGTTGTAAGATGGTGCCTGGTATTCTATAAACAGACAATAGTACTACAGTGAACCACTCTCTAGAATATAACCCAGAGTTAGGTGATGTCTGGTGTTTCTATAAACAGATAATAGTACAACAGTGGACCACTCTCTAGAATATAACCCAGAGTTAGGTGATGTCTGGTGTTTCTATAAACAGACAATAGTACTACAGTGGACCACTCTTTAGAATGCAACCCAGAGTTACGTGGTGTCTGGTATTTCTATAAACAGACATTAGTACAACAGTGGATCACTCTCTAGAATATAACCCAGAGTTAGGTGATGTCTGGTGTTTCTATAAACAGACAATAGTACAACAGTGGATCACTCTCTAGAATATAACCCAGAGTTAGGTGATGTCTGGTGTTTCTATAAACAGACAATAGTACTACAGTGGACCACTCTCTAGAATATAACCCAGAGTTAGGTGATGTCTGGTTTTTCTATAAACAGACAATAGTACAACAGTGGACCACTCTCTAGAATATAACCCAGAGTTAGGTGAAACCTAGTATTATGAAATAAAATATATTTATGGAGGTCACTGTGACATATCTGTAATATTATATATATTTATACCTGATATTCACAGCTATTTATTGAATAACCTCAATTTAAAACTAGAGGTCAACTAGACAAGCTATGCATTTAACTTTTTAAACTGGGAGTCTACTGTACAAGTTATGCATGGAAGACTTTATTATACTGAAGAATTTATTATACTGAAGACTTTATTATACTGAAAGACTTTATTATACTGAAAGACTTTATTATACTGAAAGACTTTATTATACTGAAAGACTTTATTATACTGAAAGACTTTATTATACTGAAAGACTTTATTATACTGAAAGACTTTATTATACTGAAAGACTTTATTATACTGAAAGACTTTATTATACTGAAAGACTTTATTATACTGAAAGACTTTATTATACTGAAAGATGTTATTATACTGACAGGTGTTATTAAGATGAAAGATGTTATTATATTGAAAGATGTTTTTTATACTGCTAAATATCAAATTATCTAAATGATATTCTATGAGTCATTTCAGTGAAATTGAAGCATGTGACTAGATTATTCGTAGAAACTTTTTTCATTGGATGATGAAGGTATAAAATTACAAGTACAACATTATTGAGTTGTTAGTATTTCAACCAGGACAGAAAAAACACTTTAGTTCTTATTGCTGTTTAAGTTTATATGGAAATATGTGACTCGTGATTTATTCGTTGAAACTTTATGAACAGATCTAGGGACTTACTCTTTTGTGATGTTCTTATTTCAACAAATTGTTAATTGTTATGTTTCTATGGTACAGAATGAACAAGCCGATACTTGGAAACCTAAAGATAAATATATACCGTACTATTGATAAACCATAGAATATATCACACCTACATATCTAGTGTGTTTTATATCTAAACAGTCTATATTCAACTAGGACATATCTAGTGTGTTTTATATCTAAACAGTCTGTATTCAACTAGGACATATCTAGTGTGTTTTATATCTAAACATTCTATATTCAACTAGGATATATCTAGTGTGTTTTATATCAAAAACATTCTATATTCAACTAGGACATATCTAGTGTGTTTTATATCTAAACAGTCTATATTCAACTAGGATATATCTAGCGTGTTTTATATCTAAACAGTCTATATTCAACTAGGATATATCTAGTGTGTTTTATATCTAAACAGTCTATATTCAACTAGGATATATCTAGTGTGTTTTATATCTAAACAGTCTATATTCAACTAGGACATATCTAGTGTGTTTTATATCTAAACAGTCTATATTCAACTAGGATATATCTAGCGTGTTTTATATCTAAACAGTCTATATTCAACTAGGACATATCTAGTGTGTTTTATATCTAAACAGTCTATATTCAACTAGGATATATCTAGTGTGTTTTATATCTAAACAGTCTATATTCAACTAGGATATATCTAGTGTGTTTTATATCTAAACAGTCTATATTCAACTAGGATATATCTAGTGTGTTTTATATCTAAACAGTCTATATTCAACTAGGATATATCTAGTGTGTTTTATATCTAAACAGTCTATATTCAACTAGGATATATCTAGCGTGTTTTATATCTAAACAGTCTATATTCAACTAGGATATATCTAGTGGGTTTTATATCTAAATAGTCTATATTCAACTAGGACATATCTAGTGGGTTTTATATCTAACAGTCAATATTCAACTAGGACATATCTAGTGTGGTTTATATCTAAACAGTCTATATTCAACTAGGATATATCTAGTGTGTTTTATATCTAAACAGTCTATATTCAACTAGGACATATCTAGCGTGTTTTATATCTAAACAGTCTATATTCAACTAGGACATATCTAGCGTGTTTTATATCTAAACAGTCTATATTCAACTAGGACATATCTAGTGTGTTTTATATCTAAACAGTCTATATTCAACTAGGATATATCTAGTGTGTTTTATATCTAAACAGTCTATATTCAACTAGGATATATCTAGTGTGTTTTATATCTAAACAGTCTATATTCAACTAGGACATATCTAGTGTGTTTTATATCTAAACAGTCTATATTCAACTAGGATATATCTAGTGTGTTTTATATCTAAACAGTCTATATTCAACTAGGACATATCTAGTGTGTTTTATATCTAAACAGTCTATATTCAACTAGGACATATCTAGTGTGTTTTATATCTAAACAGTATATATTCAACTAGGATATATCTAGTGTGTTTTATATCTAAACAGTCTATATTCAACTAGGACATATCTAGTGTGTTTTATATCTAAACAGTCTATATTCAACTAGGACATATCTAGTGTTTTATATCTAAACAGTCTATATTCAACTAGGATATCTTCATATTTGGACTGCTAGAAATATAGAAAATGGCCACAGCTGCTGCAAGTATCACAGAATGTCCAATATGTAGGGAAAACTTTAATACACCAAAGATTTTAGGATGTGGCCACACATTCTGTTTAGATTGTGTTACAAAACTTATTGGTAATAAAACAGAGACATTCTGCTGTCCGACTTGTAAGCAGAATGTTAAGATTCCTGAAGGTGGTGCTGAGGCGTTTACTACCAACTTCCATCTTTCATCCACACAACCTCCCTCAACAACACAACCAAAATGTCCCAACCACAATCAGAGGGTGGTGGATTATTACTGTAATAATTGTAATATAGGATTGTGTTTAAAGTGTATATTAGGACAACACAAAGAACACGAAACATTGGATATAGAAAGTGACGAAACACGGAATAAAGCTATAGAAAAATTTGAACGTTCACAAAATATCATCAAAAACAGAATCAAAAACTTGGAGAAAACTCGCTCTACATTATTAGAATCATTTGAAAAACTGAAATCATTGTGTGAAGATTCCTGTGCTAAAGTGACTAAAAAAACTGAACAAATTGTTTCTGATGTAAGAAAAGGTTGTGAACAGATTATAAAAGACATCAGAAATAATTTGGAAGAAAATAGGAAGAAAGTAGAAAATAGAGAAATGGAAATAACAAGTGAAATAAATTTATTAGAAGGTAATATGGAATCAAATATTTCACCTTCAACTAAAACAACATTAAATATTTTACAAACATTGCCTCGTTTGTTAGAAATAGAAAAACAGGACGAGAAAGATTATAATCTGTGTTTTCAGTATTTACAGTGGGTGGGGAAAGATTTTAGTTTAGATATAGATCAGGTAGGGTCTGTTATTTCTAAAGAATCATTTTACATACCAGGTTGGTATCAGTTTATATTTGATATCAGTGATATAAAGGAAGAGGGCATTAGTTATTACAGTAAGAATAAGTTTAGAAACAATAACCTGGTATGGAGTTGTAGTGTAATGAGAGATATCGGTGATAAGTTATATATTGATATTGAACTATTACAAGATAACAATCCTAAACTATACTACTGTATTATTGGTGGTACAATCAGTGTATTGAATATAGATGACAGTAAAACTATAACTGAATCATTTAGTAACAAGAGAGTAGAGCCTGGCCGGTTTAGTAGTTTACTGACCTTGCATTCTATCACCCTGACTGAACTCTCTGATAAAAACAAGGGTTATTTAACTTATAACAATCAGTTTGTGGTCGAATTCGATATTAGAGAAATTAAAGAAATATCATGGAAATAGAGTTTAGTCAGTAAAATTACTAGAACCAATATTATAATCTCTATCTAAATTTACCCACTCTTTTATCTAATCAGTGTTCTGAATTTCATTATAAATCATGTGACATTTGAAATAGAGTTTAGTCAGTAAAAAATTTCTAGAACCAATATTATAATCTCTATCTAAATTTACCCACTCTTTTATCTAATCAGTGTTCTGAATTTCATTATAAATCATGTGACATTTGAAATAGAGTTTAGTCAGTAAAATTACTAGAACCAATATTATAATCTCTATCTAAATTTACCCACTCTTTTATCTAATCAGTGTTCTGAATTTCATTATAAATCATGTGACATTTGAAATAGAGTTTAGTCTATATATTGTATATATACAACATTTATATTTATAATGTAGAAATTGTTATATGTATGTATTATGTAATCTCTTGTTATCCACGCTGTGGGTCTGAGTTCTGTTCTGTTCTGTATAACCCATCCACCAGATGATAAAGTTCAGCCTTTTGAAGACATGTGATACAAACACCATATTATAATGTTATTAAATATTTTTAAACATGGTTCATATTTATAATAACTTATTATGTTGAATAAACGATACTAATTTATCACTTACTTTTCTTCTTTACAGTTCTCTATAACTCTATAACTCAAACTTAAACACAGATAATGATCTGATCTGTGTGGAACTGTCCATATTATTGATAGGTAGAAGACAGGGGATTAGTTTTTTCCCGTCATGTATATTCTCTGTTGTTATAAGATGTATAACACGTGACCTATATGACTGATGGGAGGGAACCCTTCCAATGGCCAGTTATATCAATAAATGCTGATTCATGTAATCCTTAGAAAGGGAACTGGAGATGTTTGGGAAAATGAAATGAAATGAGTTTTAGTTCTACTCTTTTGCTGAAAAACGGAAAACGCCTTTCAGGGTGCAATGAGGGGCATTTTGTCATGACAGCGACATTGGCCCTTTTTACGATTGACAACTGTCAAGGGATCTTTAACGTAGACAGCCCGTAGAACACGGTCGGTTTAGTGTTCAATTCGAGCGACTAGACGCTTCTTCCATGTCAGCACCTCCGACCTGCATCAAAAACAACGGATCCTCATCCTGTTGTCCAAATTAGTGAGGACAGTTAAGTGATTAAAGGGAGGTAAGCCCCAAGGGTTTTTAAATGCCCTTCTATTCCCATGTCAAACCACGAAACTCAACCTTTTATGAACTTTTCAAATAATCTCATTGAAAACTTTCTTCTATATCACATGAAGGCCTGGCCAATACTTGGTTTATATACACAAATTCGATATAGCATGACCATGAAAATTTTGAAATAGTCAAACTGAAAGTAGACCACTATATTATATCAACGTCTGCCTGATTGTCACTGAACACAAACAAAACCACTATTTTCAGAATTATATCTCTTATTGTTTCAATCTGGAAGAAAAAGCATTTTCAGACACCAAATATCAAATCTAGACCAAACATTGTTTTGAACAATTTTTATATCTTCAAATTCAAATACCAATCTTGTTACGTTTTAGTTTAGTTATCGTATTTCCAATCTGAAGAAAGATCAATTTGAGAAATCAAATTTCAATTCTAGACCTAAAATTAGACAGTTATAGACATGCAACAACCTATCAAAATAAAATGGCTTAATCAATCATTTGAGTAAAATATTTTAGTGGTCTGAGTCTATACGAGTGCACTCTCAATTACCTATAGTTACCTCCCTTTAAAATGATATTTTATTCGTACAGTAAAACGACAAACAATTATATATTTTAATACCTATCAGAATAATTTACCTTGTTTTATTTTGAAAATGTCGAGTAATCTTTAAGGTGAACGAGAGATATTGTTCAATACAAGGTACCATTAGTTCATATATAATAGACCCTTTCACGTTTCCCATTGTGCATGCGCGAGTGATTCACCGTTCGCCGGCCAGCTGTGTTGCAGTAGTTTACGAGCAAAAATGGCGAATTGTTGCGTTTTCAACTGTTTTAATTCATACTACCGTCTTCAGAGATGGTTAAAGTCATTAACTTTTGGAGACCAAAAATAAACACGCATTTGTTCAGTTCACTCCGCTATTCGCAGAAGACTAAAATTGGATGGGTTTTGGTCGGTAATAATTTGGCTTTACCATTTTTTTAAACTTTTGTCACCAAAGATGGTCGAAACACTATATTTGATGCATGTGACTATGCATGTGACACACATGAATTTTGACGAGAGCAGAACGACAACAATGAAGCCTTATCTGTAGAAGACAAAAAGTTTATTATAGACATCATGGATCGCAATTTTACAAAAACGGATTCTAGTAATTGGTCAGCCCCTTTGCCATTTAGAAATCAGAGACCGCGTGTGCCTAATAATCGTAACATGGCTTTGAAACGAGCTACAATATTGCAATCCAACCTTCGCAAGAATCCCCTTAAACGCGAACATTTCATGACTTTCATGGAACGAATCTTTGATTCTGGACACGCATAAGTTGCCCCTCCGATAACCGACGATAAAGAATGTTATTAAGTTGCAATATTTGGCATATATCATCCGAAAAAGAAAGATAAACTAAGAGTGGTATCTGACTCGTCAGCAACGTATGAAGGACTCTCATTAAACGATGTGCTGATACAAGGTCAAGATTTACTGAACAGTTTAGTTGGTGTGTTATTACGTTTCCGTCGTGAACCTATTGCAGTAGTTGCAGGTGGAATACCACCTGAATCGCTCGTCAATAGTTCATGGATTTTAGGTCCAGATTTTTTATACAGCCTGCTAACTTCATCTGATTCGTCTGATTCCATCAACGGATATCCTCTTATTTCGCACAGTTTTAAAAGCGGAAGTTAATGATACGTTCTTGGGAACCTCTCGGTTCAAACGATTCAGTACATGGAACAATCTGATTAATGCCTTAAGAACGCTGATTGACTTCTAACGTAAAACCTTTTGTACATCAAATGATCAGACATCTAATAAGCATGTGGAACAACTCATCATTAAAGAAGTGCAACATTAATTTTATGTCAAGGAATTTTCATCTTTACAACAGAAAAAACCCATCGCAAAGACCAGCTCAATTGTGGTATTAGCGCCTTTTTGGATCATGAAGACATTTTAGGCGTCGGAGGACGTGCAAAACGAGCAAACATTGGTTGCAGTGAAAAGACACAAATTCTCATACCAGGCAAGAGCAACATTGCAACACTATCATGTTAAAGTTTCTCATCAAGGGCGTCACATCAGCGAAGGTGCCGTTCGTGATGCTGGGTTTTGGATAACGGGTGGAAAACGTTTGATAGCTTCGTTGATTTATCGATGTGTCCAGTGTAAGAGACTAAGAGGTAAATATGAAAAAGACAGGGACGTGTAAATCCCTCACCCCCCTTTACTTTTGTCGGTGTAGACGAGTTTATCCTCTGCTGATATGACATTAATCCCGGTGTGACTAGACACACTCCCACCCCCGGCAGTCCCAGGAGGTAGCGGCACCGGAAGTGACAGCAATTTCGTCAAGCAAGCTGCAAGCCTTTGAGCAACAGACGAACGGTTCACAAACACTCTTGTCCAAACTCAGCCTTTCAGATCACAACTATTCATTTGTTTATAAAATGTGACTGTTCTGACTGCTGTGAATGTGCTGGTTGTATACAGAAACAACTACAAATCTACAAGCTCCAGCTGAGGATTAAACACTTAAAAAAACATGCTAAATGTGAAAGATAATGAGCCTTAACAGTTCTTAGTGCATTCAATTACAAAATCTGACAAAAAAATCAGGATGTATTTAGGTGTTCCTAACAAAAAGTGTTTTTTCAAATTATTTGACTTGGTGACTAGACGATACAAGACTATTCGATATCCTGAACCAGCATCGAATGTATCGTTCCAGTCAACCAAAGTGCAGAAACACAGTGTTAGTAAAGGTAAACCAGGTCCACGTAGGAAGATTAGTATTAAGCATGAATTAATATTAACACTTATGAAGTTAAGGTTAAATCTAACTTTTGAGTTTTTATCTGATATTTTTGGAGTGAGTGGTAGCCTTACATCACATACATTCTATAGTTGGATCAAGTTATTATCTCATCTGTTAAAAAACCTTATATACAAACCACCAAAGGAAGAGGTGAAAAGGACACTACCCACTTCCTTCAAGGAGCATGTGCTAAATGCAAGAGGAATAATTGACTGTTCCGAAGTTTTTATAGAAATGAAGAGAGGGCCATAAATAGAATTAAATGGTTTAAGATACTTTAGATACAGCGTCACTCGGCTA
>JAUJPP010000011.1:4261085-4282953 GCA_030562195.1 Nipponacmea schrenckii
TTTTGTGAACGTTCAAGTTTTTCTATGGCTTTATTTCGTGTTTCGTCACATTTTATATCCAATGTTTCGTGTTCTTTGTGTGGTCCTAATATACACTTTGAACACAATCCTATATTACAATTATTACAGTAATAATCCACCCCCCTCTGATTGTGGTTGGGACATTTTGTTGTGCTGTGAATTAAGGTTGAAGTGGTTCTGCTTGTGTTGTTGAAGAAGGTTGAGGTGGTTCTGCTTGTGTTGTTGAAGAAGGTTGAAGTGGTTCTGCTCGTGTTGTTGAAGAAGGTTGAGGTGGTTCTGCTTGTGTTGTTGAAGAAGGTTGAGGTGGTTCTGCTCGTGTTGTTGAAGAAGGTTGAGGTGGTTCTGCTTGTGTTGTTGAAGAAGGTTGAGGTGGTTCTGCTTGTGTTGTTGAAGAAGGTTGAGGTGGTTCTGCTTGTGTTGTTGAAGAAGGTTGAGGTGGTTCTGCTTGTGTTGTTGAAGAAGGTTGAGGTGGTTCTGCTTGTGTTGTTGACGAAGGTTGAGGTGGTTCTGCTTGTGTTGTTGAAGAAGGTTGAGGTGGTTCTGCTTGTGTTGTTGAAGAAGGTTGAGGTGGTTCTGCTTGTGTTGTTGAAGAAGGTTGAGATGGTTCTGCTCGTGTTGTTGAAGAAGGTTGAGGTGGTTCTGCTTGTGTTGTTGAAGAAGGTTGAGGTGGTTCTGCTTGTGTTGTTGAAGAAGGTTGAGGTGGTTCTGCTTGTGTTGTTGAAAAAGGTGGAGAAGGTTCAGCTTGTGATGTTGAAAAAGGTTGAGGTATTTCTGCTTGTGTTGTTGAAGAAGCTTGAGGAGGTTCTGCTTGTGTTGTGGAGGATGGTTGACGTGGTTCTGCGTGTGTTGTTGAGGAAGGTTGAGGTTGGTGGTCAGCTTGACCTTTGATCTTGATCATTAATTCCATAAGTTTAAAGTTAGTTGGAAAATTTTTAACATCACCTTCTGGAATATTCACATCCTTCTTACACATTAGACAGGGGAATATATTTATTTTAGTACCAATATGTCTCTCTATTCTACTGATACGTCCTTCAATGCATTTTTGACAATATGAATGTCCACATTGTAAAACTTTTGGTATTTTAATTGGATCAATACAAATATCACATTCTGGTTCCGTTATTGCTGTGGCCTTTTTGAAATTTTAAAAAGCACAATCACATTTAGAATATTGACGTATAAGATTCACATAGAAAACAAACACTAGATATATATATTGGTTAAAAAATAGAATATTAACGTACATAACATACTAGAATTGTCTTTGTTGAAATTAGTATATCCAGGTATAAAACACACTTGATATGTCCTTGTTGAATATAGACTGTTTAGATATAAAACACACTAGATATGTCCTAGTTGAATAGAGACTGTTTAGATATAAAACACACTAGATATGTTCTAGTTGAATATTGACTGTTTAGATATAAAACACACTAGATATGTTCTAGTTCAATATAGACTGTTTAGATATAAAACACACTAGATATGACCTAGTTGAATATAGACTGTTTAGATATAAAACACACAAGAGATGTAGGTATGATATATTCTATGGTGTATCAGGAAATATTTGATGAAGAAGTTATAATAATAATAATAATAAAAAAATTTATTCGTACATAAATAAAGTAATAAAATTTTCACAAAAACATTAATGATATTATTAACTATCTTTGTGTATCGTGAACTACTATTTACAATATCATATCCTATATCAATATTTACAATATCATATCCTATATCAATATTTACAATATCATATCCTATATTATTATTTTCTCTCATCAATATATAATCGTGAATCGCACCAGTAGTAATTCTGTCATTGTCTGCAGTATTTTTATTTTAATAATTATGGATATGAGAAAACAACACAGATATAATTAAGGCTGTTACTGACATTTGACTGACTACCCCAAAGATCCAATTGAGCACATACATTTAAACATTTGTTATTGCTATTCATAATACTTAAACTAAATGATTCGCTTGTGTAACTGAGAGGCAACAGATATATCATTACAAATCAAATGAAGAAGATTACAGTGGGTTCTATTTGGAATTCGTAAAGTTTTCTGATACCTTTTCTCCAAGAACAATAAAGGGAGTGGACATACTTTGAAGAGAAATCCCACAGTTAATATCCATTAAGTGGCATGCAGTAGGTCTTAAATAATTTATACTTAATGAATGAGTTGGCGCATTTAAAATTCATCAAAGTTACATTTACTTTGGACAGAAAGTTATAAGTATATTTCTCAATATGTTCCTTTTTGAAATCTATACATAAAGGGTTTCCTATATGACATTCAGACTACAGCTAAAGATTTGTCATCAATAAGAATATCCTTCAATCCTATGACACTGCTGTCCGATTTTTCATTAAAGACAGCAAGTTTGCTTTTTACGGGATTAAATTTCACATGATATTCTATAGAAAATTCTTTTGCAATTTCAAGCAGACGTAGTAATGCCTGCCTACTTGAGGCAACAAACGTCACATCGTCAGCGTATGCAATAAAACCAACATAGGTGTTCCCAATATAACAGCCAGCCCCACTGTCTCTACATCTTTTTATGAGTTCATCAACATAAACTGTAAATAAAATGGGTGAAAGGACCCCACCTTGTTTGACACCGTTAGTAACATGAAGTTGTGGTGTATTCACCCCATCTTATCCTAATTTTTTGATTAATCTGTTGATGGCCACCAACTAGTCTGATAAGAATCCTAGCGCAGTATGAGAAATATTCCGACAACAAAGTACTTTATATAATGATTCAAATTTCTAAGAAACAGCTTGTTACCGAGTAAATAACAATAAACATTCAATTTTTCTATATGACTCAATATAATTACTAATCTATAGTTTTTTTTATAAACAATATTTTATTTATACATGGGATTGGGGAACAGGCTTCCGCCTATATGACCCCTCTCCACAAAATTTTCGATACAAAATGTAATATACAAAAATACAAACGATAAAATACAAAAGAACAAAAGAACATAATTCAAACGTATTTACAGACCTGTAGAGATATTTATGGAAGTATGTGACTGCATTATGTAAATATTAATAATGGGTAATAATAGAAATATAGATTAATGATGGTAAAGATTTAGAATCGTTTTGAGAGAGTAATGAAAGTATGGACCTGGTTAAAGATATCAATTGACTCAAGCTGAGAGTCTGTTCCATTTAGTAAGATATCTAAAGTTCTTAATTTTGATGGTAGAGTATTTTTTGACTGTTTTAGGGCATCAAAATGTAAGGCGCAGTGGATAAGGTAGTGTTCGGCGTCTTCAAAATAGTGACCACAAGCACGTGCAGGGTGTTCCGAAACGCGACGTAGAACTTTATGGCCATTCAGATCACTACAGGAAAGGCGCAAACGGCAGTGTAAAATTTGGTTTTTGCTGTTTCCTGAGTAAAAGTATGGTGGTATAGTATGATCATGACTTGAGTGAAGATTTGAAACGCTGATATATGGTGGTATAGTATGATCATGACTTGAGTGAAGATTTGAAACGCTGATATATGGTGGTATAGTATGATCATGACTTGAGTGAAGATTTGAAACGCTGATATAGATGAGATAAATTTAGTTTATTCAGGTAATTGATTCCAAACACGGATGGCTGATGGAATAAAGGAATTGTAAAAGAGGTTTGTTCTGCAGTTGTATTCTAAGAGAAGTCCATTATTTCTAAGATTGTAATTTGTACATTTACGATAAATAGTTTGGAGTGAGATTACTTAAAATTTTGTATATCATTATTAGTTTGTGCCGCCTACGTCTTTCCTGCAGGGTCGTGAATCCAGTTTCTTCATAAAGCAAGTGGTAACTGGTTCCCCTCACAGCACCGCATATAGTCCTGAATGCATCAAGTTGAATATTTTCTAATTTAGCTGTTAGTTCTGCTGTGCACCCATCCCATATAGTATCGCAATAATCAAAGTGTGGTAGGATGAAAGAAGTATAGATGGTATGGAGAGATTTTCGAATCAGACGGTGTTTCATAGATCTCAAACAATCGACAAGTTTAGTTTCCCAGTTTTTGATAAGATTGACCCAATATGTTCGTCCCACTGACAGTTTTTTTAAAAATATTAACCCTAGGTGTTTATGTGAAATCACTTCTTGAATAGGTGTATCATCTAGTTTTAGAGTAGGAAGAAGAAGGTTCATTTTAGTAGCTAGTGTGAGGTTTTCAGTTTTCAGTGGGTTAAAGGAAACCAGCCACCTTTTTGAGCAGTTGTTAATAGTTTCGAGATTGCGATTCAAAACCTCCGCACATGAGCTTGGGTCACCAATTTTCATATATAGGCTCGTATCATCGGCAAAGAGACGGATGTTCATTGGATATTTTTAACGATGTCGTTTATGTAAATAAGAAATAGTAGCGGTCCAAGGACAGAGCCCTGTAGGACACCAGCAGGGACCGTTCTGGGACCCGAGGAGACTCCACTCACTAAAACACTTTGTTGCCTGTTGTAAAGGTAATTTTTAAACAAGAGTAGTAAGTCTCTTCTGATCCCAACAGCCCCAAGCTTATGACAGAGGCCAGCATGCCAGACCCTGTCAAAAGCCTTGCTAATGTCACAGAACACTGCCCTTGTATATTTTCCTTGATGACAAAAGAAGTGAGCAAGGTCAATTAGTTGATGGGTAGTTGATTCTCCGTGTAAAAAACCGCTTTGCAATTGAGTTATTATTGCATTTGCCCTTAAGAAGTTGAAGACATGTTTATAAATACATTTTTTGAATACCTTAACTACTATACTGAGAAGAGATACGGGTCTGTAATTACTACAGTTCGAAGGTTCTCCTTTTTTAAGGATTGCAGTGACGTTTGCTATTTTCCAAATAAAAGGGACGCGATGTGTCGATAGGGAGAGATTGAACAGAGTACAGAGAGGCAAACAAATTTCAGATTTAATATTTTTAAAGAGAATTCCGCTAATTTGATCTGGGCCGCTTGCTTTTGTTGTGTCGATACAGGAGATGATTTCTTCAACTTCTTCGGGTGTTAGCATCGGGTCTCCTGCTTCATCTAGATCATCTTGAGGAAAAGAAGAAATGCAAAGCGCCTCAAAGAGTGGCCAATTAGCTACAGAGAATTTCCATCTTTGTGGCTTGTCTACTGGTGAAGGACCATTATTCCGCAGAATTACAGGATAATGATTACTGTGGCTGAGATCTTCGTGGACACTCGTTGTCATTATATAAAGTCAGCTATTAATTTGCCTCTGCTGTTAATTGCATCGAATTATTTCATTGAAAATTGTAGCTTCCATTGCAACCACAATAAAATTTTGATGCAATTTTACTGAGTCAAGGGCAATAACTCAAAACTGTTTATTTTAAAATCGTCAAATTATAACTTGGCTGCCGCCTTATCAATTCAACTGCTCACACCAAGTTTCATCAAAATCCATCAAAAAGTTTAGCTCCTATTGCACCCACAATAAAATTTTGATGCAATTGTGTTCAGGGAACATTCTATTAGTTTATGATGCAGTAAAATATTTATTTTAGACGGGGAACGTCATGTAACATGATTTCCATTTCCAGCTTTCAATTGTTTGTGGAGTTATTTCCCTTTAAAAACACTCCTTCAAGTAACTTTCTCAAATAGAAGTTTTATAAACAGGACTTTCCTTGTATCTGTTAGTCTAAAGAATTATTTGTTGTGATGTTTTTGTACAAATCAACTGTATTTCCACTATATTTACATTCTTTCCCAGAGTATGTTCGATTCACATGTGGTAAAGTTTTTGTTATTTCATGAATATAGGCAAAGTTAAGGATGTTATTATGTTTGTAAGATATATTTTATGTCCTAAGATAACACTTGTTTATGATTTTGACAGTTTTACAGGATTTGTCTCCCTTTAAGTGTTCTTCTTGTCAAGAACTCGAGTCGAGCTTTTCAATATATGTGTCTTTTTTTATGTCATTCTCTGTCTCTTTGTAGCTATTCATCACTAGAATACAGTAGTCTGCCCCCACACGTCGTTGTTCGATATCTTCTGCTTTATTGGTTAAACTTACTGCATACCCATGGCAGTATAATCTTAAAGTAATAATCACAAATAGATCTGAATTTACATATTTATTAACAAAAAAGCAAATAGTAAAAAACATACCAAGATATTGTACAATTCTGAATCAAACAGAAATAAACAAACTTGTTAATCTTAAAGGATGATAGTCCAGAAAACTTAGAAACTAAACACTAGTTGTCAATCAAATGTCACATGATTTATAATGAAATTCAGAACACTGATTAGATAAAAAAGTGGGTAAATTTAGATAGAGATTATAATATTGGTTCTAGTAATTTTAAAGACTAAACTCTATTTCCATGATATTTCTTTAATTTGTAGTATATTAAATCGAATCAAAAACTGATTGTTACAATTCAAATAACCGTGCTTTTTATCACAGAGTTTAGTCCAGGTAATAGGATAACCCCAGCCCCGACGTAATTTAAAAAACAAATCACACCACAGAATACAACTCTCCCCACGTGGGCCTACTTTCTTGTCACTACATGATTTAGTTATAGTTTTACTATCATCATCTATATTCAATAAATGTAATTTTCAGCGTTTGATAGAAGAGAATTAGATGAAAATTATTTTCCCCTAGATGATAAACTCCCCCAATAGGTGGCGTAATGAATGTATACCGTGTTATGCACGTGTAAATTTGGCTAGGTCATTCAGCTTACAGACGCCGACCGGGATACAGCTTTAGAATTTTTTAACGTAGTATAATGAGTACAGGTATTTCAGAGCAAATGAATTTGTCCGGCCAACCCGGGGGTTCATCACAAGATTTAAATAATACTTTAAAAGAGCTAATTTGTGAATTGCGTGAGCAAAAGGACGACTTTAATTCGTTTAAGGAAGAAGTGAGGGGAAACAGTTTTGCGGTTCATTCGGAAGTCAAGAAGTTGAAGGTGAATAAAGATTTGAAGTGGCGCTTTGAAGGAAAAAAAATTCAATTTGGCTTTAATCAAGAAGTAGAAGATAATTTGAAGCAGGCTCTGTGGGCAATAGAGAATGGTAAAGTTTCTTATGCGGTTGAAGTTATTTCAGATTGCTGTGAGAAAGTTAAAACTAGGAATAAGCATGTTAGAATTGCCGATACCAGTGAAGGTGGATGGGAAACTGTTCGGCAATACGAATATAACCCTATCGCCAGCAATTCAGAAGATGAATCGAGAATTTCTAGAGCAGAGTCACGGGCTATCAAAAAGAAAAAGATTGTTAACAAGAAATCTAATAAGAACAACAAATTTCTTCAGTCGAGTAGGTATGTGTCTGCTAGTGTACCTGATAATAGTTTCAACCATTTTGTTCAGAGGGAGTCACCGTGGGGGAGCGTGGCTCCAACCTTTTTTCAACAACCAGGCCGTTTTCCACAACCAACCAAGCAGTATTCATTTCGCCCCTACCAACAAGGAATTATTGGCCCCTGTTTTGCCTGTGGTGAACAAAACCATTACAGACGGAACTGTCCTTACACACAGAGAAATCAAAACCAAGCTGACACCCCTGCTAAGAAATGAGAATGGTCCATGTGAAGACGACAAGAATGATGTTAACATAGAAGATGAGTATTTTTTAAATTCGTCAGTTTTTTTTAGTAGTGATAGGTTCACACATTCCTTCTATGAATACGAACAAGGTGTTAAACATATGATAGTTAAGAACAGATTAAAAAATCATGTGGATTTTTGGCGTAAAATTGGTACGAGTGACTTCAACTTGATGTAATTGAGAACGGATATAAAATCCCTTTTTATTCTTACCCGAAATCAACGTTATTGAATAATAATAAATCTGCTTTAAACGAATCCGAATTTGTAAACGAAGCTATTCATGATTTATTAGAACGTGGTTTGATTATAAAATGCAACACGGTTCCATCTGTTGTAAATCCATTATCTGTATCAAAACAGTCTAACGATAAAAAGCGTTTGATTTTGGATTTGCGTTCTGTTAATAGTTGTTTGTGGAAAAAATCCGTCAAGTATGAGGATTTGAGAATTGCTATTATGTATGTAGAGAAAAATGGCTGGATGATAAAGTTTGACATCCATTCTGCATATCATTTTATTAATATATACCCCCCTCATACCGAATATTTAGGTTTCTCATGGCAATTCCCTTCAGGTTTGAAAACGTATTTTAAATTCACGGTTCTTCCGTTTGGACTGAGTACAGCTCCTTATATCTTTACAAAATTGACTCGTCCATTAATTGCTAAATGGAGGGGCGAGGGTAAGAGGGTGTTAATGTTTTTGGATGATGGATTTGCTACAGGTTCCAATAAAAGTGAAGCTTTGTGTGTATCAAATCAGATTAAGAATGATTTATTACAGTCCGGATTTATTCCTAAAGTTGATAAATCTATATGGGAGCCTGTTCAAAATATTCAGTGGTTGGGGGCGGTTTTTAATACTATAGATTTTTCAATCTGCATTCCAGACAACAGAATTGTGAAAGTTTTGGCTCTTTTGGAGATTTTGCTACGTGCTCAAAAAAGTAATGTCAGAAAGGTCGCTAGTTTTGTAGGTCAAATTATTTCCATGGGTATTGTAATGGGATCGGTATCACAGATCATGACACGGTCTTTAAGTATTGATATTGTTTCAGCTAAGTCTTGGGCTGCAAATATTTCATTATCACCTGAAAGTATTAAGCAGTTGAGATTTTGGCAGTCTAATATTTCCGATCTAAATTCGAGGTTTTTGGAAAACATACATGTTTGTACGCGCATAGTGTTCAGCGATGCCAGTTCCACCGGATTTCCCGGGATATGAAATCAGTACCATTAATGGAGTCGCACATGGACTGTGGAGTGAACATGAAATTTTGAAGTCTTCAACTTGGCGTGAATTAGCTGCCGTGTATAGAGTTTTAGTTTCCCTATCAGGTATTTTAGATTGTCAAAGAGTAAAATGGTTCTCAGATAACACAGGTGTATGTAGTATAGTTCGCAAAGGGTCAATGAAAGCAGAGTTGCAAGAATTAGCTTTTAAAATTTTTGAGTACTGTCTTGTGAGATCTATACATTTAGAAATTGAATGGGTTCCAAGAGAATATAATGAAAGGGCTGATTATCTATCTCGTATTATTGAGAAAGATGATTGGGGACTAAGTGATGATATTCTGACTGTTTTTGAAAACAGGTGGGGTAGGTTGGAAATGGATTATTTTGCTTCTACCCATAATGCTAAATGTAAGGTATTTTATTCAAGATTTTGGTGCATACAATCGTCTGGTATTGATGCCTTTACATTTCAGTGGAATGTGTTCGGATTATTTGTACCTCCTATTAGTTTAATAGCGAGAGTGATTTTTAAAATGCAATCTTGCAGAACGAAGGGAATTTTAGTTGTGCCGTCTTGGAAGTCGGCAAATTTTTGGCCTTTACTTTGCCCGCTTGGGACGTTTGCATATTTTGTTAAAGATTGGATTTTCCTTCCAACCAATAAAGGCTATTACATTCCCTGTAAGAATGGAAAGGGAATTTTTGGAGTAGAAGACTTAAAGTTTAATATGTTAGCTTTGTTCATAGATTTTTCTATGGGGAAACGGATTTAAGCGTGGCTGCTTTTATAATTGCTGAAACGATGAGTTGGTTCGTTTCTTGGCGTATGCCAGTTTGGGGATGTTTTATCTTTTTAAATTGGTAAGATTTTTAAACTGTGTGTTTTTTACATTTGTTTTTTCAGAGATATAGTAATGTTATTGTGGATGTTCCTGTAGCTTTGGCGGACAATGTGTCCATTCTACCTGAATTACTTCAGAGTTCCAGAGCAAAAAACACATGCAATAGTTATAAAAGAGGATTTCTCCGATGGAGACGCTGGGCTTTAAGTAAAGGTTTTAGTAGGAAGGATATTTTGCCCGCCAAAGATTTTCATGTTGCTTTATATTTAGCCTCACTGATCCAGACTTCTAATACTCCCCATCCATCTATTAACGCATTTTACAGCATCAAATGGATGCACGACTTGTTTAATATTAAAAGTCCCACCGATTCTTCCTTAGTGCAAAATATTCTTGAGGGTGGAAAGCGTAAACTTGCTAAACGTGTGGATAAAAAAGAGCCTATGACAATTGAAATTTTTACAAAAATGTACAATGCCACGTTTAAATGGCGTAATATAAAAAATCAAAGGTTCATTTGCATGTGCTTGTTAGCTTTCAGTGGATTTTTACGGAGTGATGAGGTACTGGATCTCAAACGGGAAAATGTTGTTATTTGTAAAACTCATTTATCTTTGTATATTCAAAAAAGTAAAACCGATAAGTATCGGGACGGTGCAGAGGTAGTAATTGCCAGGACTGGTAGTAGTTTATGCCCAGTTCGAAATTTAGAACTGTATGTTTTGTGGACGGGGAAAGTCTTTGAGTTCGCAAAACTTTTTATTTTGTAATGTAACTAAGTTCAAGGCGGGTTTTTGATTAAGAAATGAAGATAAGCGTATGTCTTATTCTAATTTTAGAACTTTGTTCATCGAGTGCTTCAAACCCTTTGTAGATAATATTAAGTCATTTTGTGTGCATTCTCTGAGGTCAGGAGGTGCCACTGCAGCAGCCAATGGAGGGGTTCCAGATAGATTTTTCAAACGCCATGGGAGGTGGTTAAGTGATATAGCTAAAGATGGTTATGTTAAAGATTCGCTACAGGAAAGAATGAAAGTTTCTTTGTCATTAGGTTTATAAAAGATCCCTTGCAGACGTTTTTGCCCGTTCTTTTAGTTCAGCTAGGTCGGTTTGTCCTCAAGCTAAACCAATAAACAGTGTTTTGTGTTGAAAGGTTCGTTAGTCTGTCTGTCAGTATTGGGGGAGGGGGAGTCAAAGGGAAATGTAATTTTCAGCGTTTGATAGAAGAGAATTAGATGAAAATTATTTTCCCCTAGATGATAAACTCCCCCAATAGGTGGCGTAATGAATGTATACCGTGTTATGCACGTGTAAATTTGGCTAGGTCATTCAGCTTACAGACGCCGACCGGGATACAGCTTTAGAATTTTCCTTTTTAGAAGATATTAAAGATAATATTTGTGTATAGAAATGTGTATGTAATGTAATTTGTGCTTTAAGATAATTATGTTATATGTAATGTTATAAGTATGAAGTGTAAATATGGTGAATTAAATGGTTCAGTCAGCTAGGTCGGTTAGTCCTCAAGCTAAACCAATAAACAGTGTTTTGTGTTGAAAGGTTCGTTAGTCTGTCTGTCAGTATTGGGGGAGGGGGAGTCAAAGGGAAACTGATTTTGAAATCAACAATACAGTAGTCTAGTTTAGGATTGTCATCTGGTAATAGTTCAATTTCAATACATAAATCATCACGGGTAATTCTCACTATACAACAACTCCATACCAGGTTATAATTTCTAAACTTATTTTCATTGTAATACCAGGTGTCCTTTATATCACTGATATCAAATATAAAGTGATACGAACCTGGTATGTTAAATGGTTTAGAAATAACAGACCCTACCTGATCTATATCTAAAATAAAATCTTTCCCCACCCACTGTAAATACCGAAAACACAGATAATAATCTTTCTCGTCCTGTTTTTCTATTTCTAACAAACGAGGCAATGTTTGTAAAATATTTAATGTTGTTTTAGTTGAAGGTGAAATATTTGATTCCATATTACCTTCTAATAAATTTATTTCACTTGTTATTTCCATTTCTCTATTTTTTACTTTCTTCCTATTTTCTTCCAAATTATTTCTGATGTCTTTTTTAATTTGTTCACAACCTTTTCTTACATCAGAAACAATTTGTTCAGTTTTTTCAGTCACTTTAGTACAAGAATCTTCACACAAAGATTGCAGTTCTTCAAATGATTCTAATAATGTAGAGCGAGTTTTCTCCAAGTTTTTGATTCTGTTTTGAATGATATTTTGTGAACGTTCAAGTTTTTCGATGGCTTTATTCCGTGTTTCGTCACATTCTATATCCAATGTTTCGTGTTTTTTGTGTTGTTTAAATATACACTTTGAACACAATCCTATATTACAATTATTACAGTAATAATCCACCTCCCTCTGATTGTGGTTGGGACATTTTGGTTGTCTTGTTGAGGGCGGTTGCGTGGATAAAAGATGGAAGTTTGTAATAAACGCCTCGGCACCACCTTCAGGAATCTTTACATTCTGCTTACAGGTCGGACAGCAGAATGTCTCTGTTTTATCACCAATAAGTTTTTGAACACAATCTAAACAGAATGTGTGGCCACATCCTAAAATCTTTGGTTTATTAAAGTTTTCCCTACATATTGGGCATTCTGGATTTATACTAGCAGCAGCTGTGGCCATTTTCTATATGTCTTATTCCTCTACAAAACACATTGAAGAATTTCTTATAGAATATTTAGATATAAAACACACTAGATATGTCCTAGTTGAATATAGACTGTTAAGATATTAAACACACTAGATATGTTCTAGTTGAATATAGGCTGTTTAGATATTAAACACGCTAGATATGTCCTAGTTGAATATAGACTGTTTAGATATAAAACACACTAGATATGTCCTAGTTGAATATAGACTGTTTAGATATAAAACACACTAGATATGTCCTTGTTGAATATAGACTGTTTAGATATAAAACACACTAGATATGTCCTAGTTGAATATAGACTGTTTAAATATAAAACATACTAGATATATCCTAGTTGAAATAGACTGTTTAGATATAAAACACACTAGATATGTCCTTGTTGAATATAGACTGTTTAGATATAAAACACACTAGATATGTCCTTGTTGAATATAGACTGTTTAGATATAAAACACACTAGATATGTCCTTGTTGAATATAGACTGTTTAGATATAAAACACACTAGATATGTCCTAGTTGAATATAGACTGTTTAGATATAAAACACACTAGATATGTCCTAGTTGACTATAGACTGTTTAGATACAAAACACACTAGATATGTCCTAGTTGAATACAGACTGTTTAGATATAAAACACACTAGATATGTCCTAGTTGAATATAGACTGTTTAGATATAAAACACACTAGATATATCCTAGTTGAATATAGACTGTTTAGATATAAAACACACTAGAGATGTAGGTGTGAAATATTCTATGGTTTATCAGGAAATATTTGATGAAGAAGTTATAATCTGTTGACGGTCACCAACCAGTCTGATGTGAGATCCAGCGCAGTATGAGAAAGTTTGCTAATAGTTACATTATATACTGGTTTTTCTCTATATTTCTTAGAAATGGCCTCTTGAACATTGCCTTATAAGGAAATGAAAACAATTGATATATTTAGATCTGTTAATAGCTGGGAAAATTAGTAGATGGTTGAAATCCGGTGCAAAATAAAGTTTTAATGAAATGTTTCCCATGAATCATGTATAGAAGGTGACCCTCATATAACTGTAAAAAGTAGGTGTGGTAAACTATATATTTTATCTATATTCATGTTAAAACTAGTTAATATTCCCCAGTAATAACATGTTGATATCTTCTCTCAAGATTGAAATTGTCTGTTTATAACTGTATATAGTGCATGTTGATATAAAACTATATATGCTATCTATATTCATTTTAAAACTAGTTAATATTTCCTAGAAATAACTTGTTGATATCTTCTTTCGAGATTTATTCTTACTGACAATTCAATTAAAGACTTGTTCATTATACCAATTAAAAGATACAACCTACAAGACAGAGTTATTGGAAGGAGCAACTTGTAAAACCTCACCCAAATAACCTCAATATCTACCATGATGATAAGATAATCTAAATGAAAGCTGCCAGTGGGTGTATATCTTGATTTTGATATCAATAATACCTGTATGCTGAAAGAAAGTGCAGGATTGAAGAAGGCTTTTGATGCCAAATATTAAGAATGATTATATATTATAAGTAATTTGTTTAACAGGAAAGTCAGTTTGTCAGAGCAAGGACAAGTAAAGTTAATAATATTTAGTGATTTTTAACTATTATTAAAAGACGGTCAATAATAGTATATATATTCATCTTTTACTAGTATTCATAATTTATTGTAGTTATTATACACGTTAAAGAATTATGGTGATAAAGGTAGATCAGGGCGGAGTTGTTATCTCTATGGTTACGGTGATGGTGGTAACGGACCAACGTAAGAATAAACTATGGTTCAAGATTTTAATGTTACATTCAGTTACACCTAGAATGAGTGGACTATATCTGTTACATTTTGGTTTGGAACACACAAACATACCCTTAAAACAAACCTCTTGATCAAATTCCATAAAAACCCTTTTTGATACTTAATAATCAAGTCTACTGTATTTGTGTACTTCCAGTGAAGAAATGCTCAATAAACTTGAAAGAATAGAAATACAGATGGACTACCAAAGTAAGTAGAGTGGAAACAACCTGAATTCTATTTTCTTTATCTTGTTCTGCATGTATTATCTTAGATAAGAAAAGACATGAAATATGTAATCATAAACTACTGAAGTGTTTCTAAAGAAATTATTTAGCTGAACCTTCAAGACAACAGGGCAATAGTATATATTTAATTGTTTTTTCCTGTTGGAGGAATTTGTAAGTTAATGTAATCATTACTGAATATTTCCACTCTCGCTGTATTTCTCGTAATAAACCCTTCTACAGGAAACGCATTCAAATTCACGTAAACTGCAGTGAGACACGTGCTCACATTCCTGAGCGCGTAGGAATATAATATCATGACCCACCTTATTTGTAGGCGGTAGACTGTTATAGAATATCGTTTAATAAAAGTAGGAGTTATGGGGAATAAAAAATTTCAAATTAATTGTGTAGATTTTGCCATGCTAAAGCCGAGAATATTTGTTCCCACGCTGGAATTTTGCCAGTTTGCTTGTATCAGGTACCAAAACATGGAACTTAAATGTTCGCGCCTGTTGCCAAGAATGTGACCTGTTTACTTATGATCTAAATATAAAGCCGGTATTGAACCAATCAAATGACGTTATTAAGATATATTACTCCGCCGATTGACCTTTTATAGTTCGGCATGAGGTCAACTCACTGTAAACAATGCTGCGATCGACAGAATAAAGTGTTATATCACCAGGATCCACATTGAGTGGGTTGTCTATTAAAAATACATAAGAACTATCAAATAAAAATACTTTAAAAGTATTCTATATTTTTGAAACAGTGAAAATGTCATCAGGTAGCCGAAAAAAAATAATGTAAACAAAGCAATGTTCAATGAAATATTTACTTTCGTTTTCTTACCTTCAAACACATCCTTGTGCATTTCACATAATCTTTTTTCTTCACCTTCCAGATTTATCCATTCTTTGGCATAAGATTAAAGTTTTGTCCAACTAGTTTCCGACAATTGAAGATTTTCCCAGGATCTTTCGATACGAGATGAATTAAAAAGGCATGAAATTTATCATAGGAGATCGGATTATAGAAATTACATGGCGGCCATTTTTTAATGCGAGAGCGGAATTCGATGAAATTCTGTACTGATTATGTTTAATAAAACAATATTCCCAATTGTAGGAAGCGTTGTCGAAGCATAGAAAATGTATAGCTAAACCGAAAGTGTTATAATCGATTTACAGATAAGTCTAAATTAGGCAGGGCTGTCAGTCTACTTTCAAGGGTGGAAGAAAGGATGTTGTGAGCATTTTCTTTCATATTGTTATAAATATAACCACAATTAGCTCATATTTTAATATGCTTATTTTTTAGGTTGCCTAAGGGAAGCTGCAACACCAACAAAGAATGAAAATGTTTTAAGACACATCAGAGATAAAAGCTGTGTGGCTATTGAAGTGCAATATCATGCTCCTTGTTACAGGCACTGTCTTTGTTTTAGTCGGCAGCAAGTACATCCAGGTGAGTTGGAGTATCCGAATGGTTTAATATGTGGTTCACTTATGTGTCACTAATGCCAGTTACTTATTAACCACTTTTGCTGTTTGTTGTTAAAAGTTGTGTCTGAATCTTTCTACGTTTATGTGGTGTTAAATTTTTTTGATAAAGGACAGGCCTAATAAATAATTTATTGTCATTCTTTTCAGGTCCAGAAGTTGATGTTTACGAGAAAATATTTGCTGCATTTATTGATATTGGATATAGAAGAAGGATTTTATGATGGAAAGAAATTCTTAGAAAGTCTAGACTAGACTTTTAGATATATTTGTTCGAAGGAGCAGATATTTCAAATTACAGGTATGAATATTTTTGTTTTAAATTATATTATAATGATTATGATCATCCCACATCTTTCTCTTTTCTTTGTCTTAATTCTCCCACTCCTTGGACAGACCATTGTCCTGAACAGGATGATAGAACCCCTACAGGACCTTACATCTGAGCAATGATTGTGTTTTCCTTTTTTTCCAGTTCATTTGCTTTGAAGTTAATGTTGGAGCTGTTTTGAAGTGAAATGGTTTTTGTTGATGATATAACACAAGGCTATTTAGGAATTTTGCCATCTTTAAGTGACACATTTATATGGAAACAGATCATGGTACATTGCCCTTCACCACTCAACATTCAGATGTTAATGCATTGTACATGTTATATTCTGAGCAATGCTGTGAAGACAACAATACAGTGAAATGCCCAACAACTGCTGAAGTGGTTAAATCTATCATACTCTGAAACTCTGATGAACCGAGTCTGGACATATATCCTGTCCCATCGTCTATTTTAAAAATTATTTATTGTAAATGCCATAAAGGTTGTGAAACAAAGACATAGTGATGATATTCTTCGAATGTTTCATGTACTGATTCGTGTTCTAGTGATAACTGTCAAAATTTGTAAACTCACTGGATCCGAAGCGATGGTTGAGATAGTTTCCTATGATGAAGGGATTTGATGTATTTTGTTTGTCTGTTAAAATGTGAAAATTGATAGTCTAAATTCAATTAATAGGTCATATTAAAGCTGCTACAATGAATGTATTCAGTGTTGATTATCTCCCTTTATGTAATCTAGAAATATAGATTGGGAGGATTTGGCAATGTTCCCTTTTCTATAAATTTAATCGGCTACAAGCTTTTATGCAAGTAGATATTGCAAGTTTTCCTGATAAGCCTATTTGATTGCATTTAAGACCAAATATTTGATCTTAATATTTTAGTTTTAGAAGTTAGGACCCCATTATATTCTAGATAAGCCTATTTGATTGCATTTAAGACCAAATATTTGATCTTAATATTTTAGTTTTAGAAGTTAGGACCCCATTATATTCTAGACACAATCTTAGTGCTAGGATATCCTAGAAATAGTTTTAGAAGTTAAGACCCCATTATATTCTAGACACAATCTTAGTCTTAGAAATAGTTTTAGAAGTTAGGACCCCATTATATTCTAGACACAATCTTAGTGCTAGGATATCTTAGAAATAGTTTTAGAAGTAAGGGCCCCATTATATTCTAGACACAATCTTAGTGCTAGGATATCTTAGAATTAGTTTTAGAAGTTAGGACCCCATTATATTCTAGATACAATCTTAGTGCTAGGATATCTTAGAAATAGTTTTAGAAGTTAGGACCCCATTATATTCTAGAACCAATCTTAGTGCTAGGATATCTTAGAAATAGTTTTAGAATTTAGGACCCCATTATATTCTAGACACAATCTTAGTGCTAGGATATCTTAGAAATAGTTTTAGAAGTTAGGACCCCATTATATACTAGACACAATCTTAGTGCTAGGATATCTTAGAAATAGTTCTAAAAGTTAAGACCCCATTGTATTCTAGACACAATCGTAGTGCTAGGATATCTTAGAAATAGTTTTAGAAGTTAAGACCTTATTCTATTCTAGACACAACCTTAGTGCTAGGATATCTTAGAAACAGTTCTAAAAGTTAAGACCTTATTCTATTCTAGACACAATCGTAGTGCTAGGATATCTTAGAAATAGTTTTAGAAGTTAAGACCTTATTCTATTCTAGACACAACCTTAGTGCTAGGATATCTTAGAAACAGTTCTAAAAGTTAAGACCTTATTCTATTCTAGACACAATCTTATTGCTAGGATATCTTAGAAACAGTTCTAAAAGTTAAGACCCCATTATATTCTAGACACAATCTTAGTGCTAGGATATCTTAGAAATAGTTTTAGAAGTTAGGACCCCATTATATTCTAGACACAATCTTAGTGCTAGGATATCTTAGAAATAGTTTTAGAAGTTAGGACCCCATTATATTCTAGACATAATCTTAGTGCTAGGATATCTTAGAAATATATTTAGAAGTTAGGACCCCATTTTATTCTAGACACAATCTTAGTGCTAGGATATCTTAAAAATAGTTTTAGAAGTTAGGACCCCATTTTATTCTAGACACAATCTTAGTTCTAGGATACCCTAGAAACAGTTCTAAAAGTTAAGACCCTATTCTATTCTAGACACAATCTTAGTGCTAGGATATCTTAGAAATAGTTTTAGAAGTTAGGACCCCATTATATTCTAGACACAATCTTAGTGCTAGGATATCTTAGAAATAGTTCTAAAAGTTAGGACCCCATTATATTCTAGACACGATTTTAGTGCTAGGATATCTTAGAAATAGTTTTAGAAGTTAGGACCCCAGTATATTCTAGACACAATCTTAGTGCTAGGATATCTTAGAAATAGTTTTAGAAGTTAGGACCCCATTATATTCTAGACACAATCTTAGTGCTAGGATATCTTAGAAATAGTTTTAGAAGTTAGGACCCCATTATATTCTAGACACAATCTTAGTGCTAGGATATCTTAGAAATAGTTTTAGAAGTTAGGACTCCATTATGTTCTAGACACGATTTTAGTACTAAGATATCTTAGAAATAGTGATAACCACTCTTAACTGCCAACCCCTCCAAACTGACAACCTCTTCAAACTGGCAACTTCTATCCTGACAATCTCTCTAAACTGTCAATCCCTTCAAACGTGCAACCTCTCTAAACTGGCAACCTCTCTAAACTCGCAACTCCTCCAAACTGGTAACCTCCCCAAACCGGCAATCGTTCTAAACCGTTTTTTTCTGACTCCCCCCTCCCCAGCCATATCTGTCCAAAGTGAATATTACACATGCCTTTGGATTAACTATGGCTTAGTCAAACTACTGATGCCTGTGGGCTATACTTCCTGTTAAGGAGAGTGGTCGAGAAATGTACTTATGTTTAAATGTAATCAGCAAATAAACTGAATTGTATTATAAGACTCTTATTCTTATCAAGAATAGAAATATAACACCCCAGCCATATCTGTTTAAATAGCTATCAGAGTTTCGGACTACCTAAATCATTTCATTTCCTCCTTGTATGTGTATCAGGGACACTGATAGCACCAATTTACACCATTCTTATTTTCAATTAGATGTCTGTAGTTCCTGTAATTCTACTAAAACTAAATAGTTCTATTAAAGAGATTGTAAAGAGGTTTTAAATTATGTATGTGTATCAAGGACGCTGATAGCATAAATTTACATCATTCTAATTTTCAATCAGATGTCTATAGTTGACATAGCAAGTAATAATAGTTGTTATTGCTGGATTTTTAGTGATATATTGCAGATATACGTTACAGGGATATTAATTATACAGAAAAACCGACAGAAATACCCAAATGGCAGGATGGAAATCCGTGTTAGATCAACTTAATGATAAAACTATTGTCGTAGCGGATACTGGCGATTTAAGAGGTAATTTATATATATGATATTTAAAGGGATAATAGAATAATTAGAATGGACATATATTATGTTTAAATTGGTACACTCTCAATCTTAGTAAAAGTAAAGACCCTATTCTATTCTAGACACAATCTTAGTGCAAGGATACCCTAGAAACAGTTTTAGAAGTTAAGACCTTATTCTATTCTAGACACAATCTTAGTGCTAGGATACCCTAGAAACAGTTTTAGAAGTTAAGACCTTATTCTATTATAGACACAATCTTAGTGCTAGGATACCCTAGAAACAGTTTTAGAAGTTAAGACCTTATTCTATTATAGACACAATCTTAGTGCTAGGATACCCTAGAAACAGTTTTAGAAGTTAAGACCTTATTCTATTCTAGACACAATCTTAGTGCTAGGATATCCTAGAAACAGTTTTAGAAGTTAAGACCCCATTATATTCTAGACACAATCTTAGTGCTAGTATGTCCTAGAAACAGTTCTAAAATTTAAGACCTTATTCTATTCTAGACACAATCTTAGTGCTAGGATATCCTAGAAACAGTTTTAGAAGTTAAGACCCTATTCTATTCTATACACAATCTTAGTGTTAGGATACCCTAGAAATAGTTTTAGAAGTTAAGACCTTATTCTATTCAAGACACAATCTTAGTGCTAGGATATCCTAGAAACACTTCTAAAGTTAAGACCTTATTCTATTCTAGACACAATTTTAGTGTTAGGATGTCCTAGAAATAGTCATTGGCATCGATTACTGTTAAAGGGGCAGAACAAATGACGCTCTCTGATTGAACACAAAAATCTTTCCAGAGTGGCATTGCCCCATACCCCCCCCCCCCCCAGCCCCCCTGCTCCCCCCAGCCCCCCTGCTACCCTAGAAATACACCTGATGATATACAGGTCATTCAAAAATGTATAGAAGTCAGATCTGAAATTGGGGTCAGTCACATGATTTAATTCTCCAGAAATAAAATATCATTCGATATAAACGTGATGATATACAGGTATATTCAACATACATGTACATCTAAAAATAATAATCACAACTAGAACTGCGTTGCAGTACTGAAGGGTTCCTCTTAAAGGTTTTATTTAAAAAGTTAACATATGTCTAAATGTTAACAAAATCAAGTGATATTAGAACTCTTTAACAATTCATGTGTTGCCATTCAAATTAAGTTCAACTGGCCTCACTTCCAGCATCATTCTTGTGGTGGATAAGGGCGATGTCTCCGAGCTAATCACAACAGAGACAGTTCTAAAAACATATTTTAATGAGGAAATGGAAGTGGTATCATCGATTGAAGAGGCCATAGGTCTGGAAACTTTGGTATCATTGAAAATTGTAAATTTTGAATTACAAGGTATGTATAAATCTACACATTCAGTCATGTATACATGTTTTCTCTTAAATGCTATGCTATGTTCTCAAACGGTTGTTTTTAATTTAGTGTTAATCCTCATTTTTTTTTCTTTTTCAGAAATGTGAGTAAGGTGTTCCGGTCGCCGGTTTCAGTTCCCTACACTTTCGATTTTTCGAGTAGGGCAGTGTAAATAGTTTATGATTTATTTTTAATAATTTATGATTTTTCTTTTTTCTTTTTTGCATACAGTATCAAATTCTACTGTTTCGTTATCAATTGAATTTTTGATTCGCTTTTGTCGTGTAGAATTGTACTTTTTCAGTGCCCTACAATTTCGATTTTTCGAGTAGGGTAGTGTAAATAGTTTATGATTTATTTTTAATAATTTATGAATTTTCTTTTTTCTTTTTTGCATACAGTATCAAATTCTACTGTTTCGTTATAAATTGAATTTTTAATTCGCTTTTGTCGTGTAGAATTGTACTTTTTCAGTGCCCTACAATTTCGATTTTTCGAGTAGGGTAGTGTAAATAGTTTATGATTTATTTTTAATAATTTATGATTTTTCTTTTTTGTATACAGTATCACATTCTACTGTTTCGTTATAAATTGAATTTTTGATTCGCTTTTGTCGTGTGTAATTGTTCTGTTTTTTTACTCATTTGTAGTTCTCAATAACATCAGTGCTTTTTTGGAAATAAATAATTTTGTTTTATATTATTAACATCAGTGCTTTTTGGAAATAAATAATTTCGTTTTATATTATTAA
>JAUJPP010000011.1:4283453-4317845 GCA_030562195.1 Nipponacmea schrenckii
ATTAAAAAAAAACATAGGCTTGCGGCAAGCCTTGCAAGCGAATACGCCCACCAGCTTCTAGTTAGTGAGCTAAATGGGAACTTTAAAACAAACTTGATATGGGAGGATGATGCAATATCACATTTAGCGTGAAAAACAGTGTGAAGGGGAGTATCATCCATATATTTTCACACAAATACCGATTTAGCGAACAATCATTGTTCCAAGTTTCCAAATGAATGAATGGACAGACCATAAAAATGAAACCTAAAGAATTGTGCCCTGTAGATGTAACCATCAAGGCATAATGAAAATGAAATGAAATTAATCCATGAAGAATTGTAGCCTATAGAGTGAGCAGTAACATGTGAACTTGACAACGACCGCGATATCAAAGTTTTATGCGAAATCTCGAAATTATCAGATCATCACTGAATTTAATCTTCATAATGATATCGACACACACGAAGCCATAGAGAATTGTTGTCTGTAGAGTGAGCACGAGTTGCACCCTATAGCTAATGAGGTGAAAATCGCTTAATTATCCCATCATCACGAAAATCAATAGGGATCATCTTCATAATGACACTGACCCACAAAATAAAAATTAAAAGAATCCATAAAGAATTGTAGCCTGTAGAGTGAGCACGAAGAAAATGCGAACGGCCGGACGGACCGGCAGACCGACGGACCGACAGGGCGATTACAATATACGCCCATACTTACGTGTAATTCATCCTCAATAATATTTAGAAATGAAATGAAATGAAGTTTTACGTCCTTCCAATAACATTCAGATTATTGACATAACATTAACTGCTGGGTTCTCTCTTTAAACTACACCAAGTCTACATAAAAAGTTTAGTCATTTGAAAATTAATAAAAATCTTCAAAACATTAAAAGTTCAACAATTTGAAAACAAATGAAATGTGCACTGAACATATCAGCTCAAATACCAAAGTACAGATTAACCAAGCGAGTCAAGCTTTTTTATCATTTATATACATAATTAATATGATCTTGAAATGAAGTAGGACATTATATAACAACAAAAATACACTATCATAGATTTACTACTTTTCTTTAATTACACTATTATAGATATACTACTTCTCTTTAATTACACTATTATAGATATACTACTTCTCTTTAATTACACTATTATAGATATACTACTTCTCTTTAATTACACTATTATAGATATACTACTTCTCTTTAATTACACTATTATAGATATACTACTTCTCTTTAATTACACTATTATAGATATACTACTTCTCTTTAATTACACTATTATAGATATACTACTTCTCTTTAATTACACTATTATAGATACCCTACTTCTCTTTAATTACACTATTATAGATATACTACTTCTCTTTAATTACACTATTATAGATATACTACTTCTCTTTAATTACACTATTATAGATATACTACTTCTCTTTAATTACACTATTATAAATATACTACTTCTCTTTAATTACACTATTATAGATATACTACTTCTCTTTAATTACACTATTATAGATATACTACTTCTCTTTAATTACACTATTATAGATATACTACTTCTCTTTAATTACACTATTATAGATATACTACTTCTCTTTAGTTACACTATTATAGATATACTACTTCTCTTTAATTACACTATTATAGATAAACTACTTCTCTTTAATTACACTATTATAGATTTACTACTTCTCTTTAATTACACTATTATAGATTTACTACTACTCTTTAATTACACTATTATAGATATACTACTTCTCTTTAATTACACTATCATGGATTTACTACTTCTCTTTAATTACACTATTATAGATATACTACTCCTCTTTAATTACACTATTATAGATATACTACTTCTCTTTAATTACACTATTATAGATATACCACTTCTCTTTAATTACACTATTATAGATATACTACTTCTCTTTAATTACACTATCATGGATTTACTACTTCTCTTTAATTACTCTATTATAGATATACCACTTCTCTTTAATTACACTATTATAGATATACTACTTCTCTTTAATTACACTATTATAGATATACTACTTCTCTTTAATTACACTATTATTGATATACTACTTCTCTTTAATTACACTATTATAGATATACTATAGATATACTACTTCTCTTTAATTACACTATTATAAATATACTACTTCTCTTTAATTACAATATTATAGATATACTACTTCTCTTTAATTTAAGCAACGTTTCAATTCACATACAGGAATATCTATCAAGCAAAACAACAATAGATATAGTAATTTCTCTTTAATTTTAGCAACGTTGCAATTCGCATGTAGCAAGGTTTATCAAGTTTTACAATGAAATGTATTAAGGTGCACCAGCACCAAACCGGGCTATATAGCACCTGAATGCGATTCACAGTTACCCCAAAATGGGTGACAAAAACAACGTTAAAAACAATATCAAATAACTCAAAAAAGGCATTATAAACAAAGTAGCAAAAAAACAAAACAATAACAAAAAACAAAACTATATCAAAAAATATATTTTAAAATTTAAAATACAAATTAGTCTGTTTCAAAAATGCAACAACCTTCTCATAAAGAGAAGGTTGCGAAAAGAGCTGAAACAATGAAAAGAAAGGTAGTGCAGCAATCTTATAGGTTTGAGATGCGTGCACTCAATCAGAATGTTTTTCACTGTCAGTGCTTACAGACTGGTTGAGGCTCTTGCTCGAGTAGATAACACTTGGTAAGGTGAGTATGACCAAGACGAGAGCGACACAAAACTTCATTTCTCCTGTTTGCACAATAAGAGGATGGCCAGTTTCCCAAAAAGAGGCTTGATGGCATGAAGTTTGTTTGTGTCTGCAACATCCCATTTTTGCTGCCATCGATGCAAAATAAAGTCCTTATCACCGACAAAGCAGCCTTAGTCAGCGCATTTGCCTTCTCATTGCCCCGTATATCCATGTGACTGGGGAGCCAACAAAGGACAATGTCCTTTTTCGGCCCAGAGAGCTTGTAAATATCTCCGATTATTGGGTGCACAAGCTGGATGTTATGGATACCTTGTAATGCGGACAAAGAATCAGAATAGATTATACATTTTTGTAATGATGATGGGGACTGAAAGAACTCGAGTGCCTGTTTAGTCCTTAATTCAAAAAATTTAGACTTAAAGACGATCGGGCTTGTCTGTGACGTCTTATTTCTTGATAGACTAAAGTCCTAAAGACATGGAGCAATAGACCACGGTGGAGTTGTGGTCATTATGAAGTCCGCAATACTGTCGTGGTTGATACCAGCCAATGACACAAGGGGTTGAATTCAAGCAAGAAAATGCACGGGGGTTGGTCTCGTACAATTGCTTAAAATAAGGACTAAATATGGGGCGATGAGCCGGATGGTATGGCAAAGATGCTATTTTTATAGCATACTGCAGTGAAAGTCTCTGGCCAGTGCAATAGGGCGGTAATTACTAGGATTCGTAGGATCCTTACCAGGTTTAAGGATGGAAATAATGATAGCAATCCTCCACGAAGGGGTTAATCTGGTTAAATATAAGTAAAAGTTTTTTTAATGTTGGTTAAGGAAGATGTTTTAGGATCTGATATTGGATATCTTCAGGTCCAGTAGCTGTATTATGGGCCTGTTTTAAAGAATACTTTAATTCAGATAGAGTAAATTTTTAATTATAATATTCCTCATTTTTAGATGTAAAATTTAACCTTTTCCTTTCTTCCCGGAGACGGACTCTCTTGAAAGCATCGGAGGAAAAGTTTGAGGATGAATTGTATGAAAAATTACTTCCTAAAGAGTTAGCAATATCTGGAAGTGTGGTGAGCGTTGAGCCATCGACATCTAGATTGTTCACAGATATTGTATCTGCTTTACCATTGACCCTACGAGTCCTATCCCAGATTGATTTGGAAGACGTACGACTGTTGATCTTGGACACGTACTCCTGCCGTGACGACCTCTTTGCCTGGCGGATAGTCCACCTGGCATTGGCCCGTGTAATGCGAAAAGAGGCCATGTTGTCATCAGAAGAAGCACGTTCGAGCACTCGTAAAGATTACGATAACGTTCTTTCAGTGCTGTCTTACAGTTTTCATTAAACCATGGTTTATTGAATCGTTTTGGAGTTGCCGAGGTTTAACGAATCGCCTGACCCGAAATATCTTGTAGGATGATGGTAAATAATTCAATCGGGTCTTCTGCTTCATCTAGATCATCTTGCGGAAAAGAAGAAATGTAAAGCGCCTCAAAAAGGGGCCTGTCTACTGGTGAAGGACCATTATTCCGCAGAATTACAGAATAATGATCACTGTGGCAGAGATCGTCATGGACACTCCAAGAAAAATTTTGGAACAAAGATGGTGAGCTAATAGTCAGATCTAGATGAGAAAAAAGTTTTGGTTCTTGAGCAGAAATATGTAGGCGATTCGTCATTAAAGATATAAAGATCGTTGTCATGATATAAAGTCAGCTATTAATTTGCCTGTTAATTGCATCAAATTATTTCATCAAAATCCTTTAAAAATTTAGTTTCCTATTGCACCCACAAAAAAATTTTTTGATGCAATTTTTAAAATTCAAGAGAATAATAAAATTTTATTTTAAAACGTAAAATTGAAACCCGGGCCCCCCCTTTCAATTTTTGTATTACCCCTTTAAAAAACTTTTTAAAGTAACTTTTTTAAAATAAAGTTTTTTTAAAGGGGGGGAATTTTTCCTTGAAACTGTTTTTTTTTAAAAAGTTTAATTTTTTTGGGGAGTTTTTTTTAAAAAAAACCCCTTAATTTCCCAAAATAAATTTTAAAAAATTTTTTCCCCGGAAAAATGTTTGGAAATTAAACCAGGGGAAAAAATTTTTTTTTTCTGTTGGGCTTTAAGGGAATTTATTTTTTTGTGATTTTTTTTTTCCAAATCATTTGTTTATATTTTACATTTTTCCAGGGATTTGTTCCCTTTAAAAGTTTTTTTTTAAAGAATTCGGGGTGAAGTTTTAAATATTTTTTGTCTTTTTTTTGTAATTTTGGGCCCTTTTAAATTTCCCCTAAATTTTCATATTTTCCCCCCAACTGGCGAAAATCTTTTTGTTTTTGGGTTTTTAACTTTCCCTCCTTTTTAAGTTTTTTTTAAAGAATTAATCACCAAATAGTCTTTTTTACCATTTTTTCAAAAGCAAATGGTAAAAACTTTTCCAAAATTTTTCAATTTAAATAAAACAAAAATTTAAACCCCAAATTTTTTTAAAATCTTTAAAGGGTTTGTAGTCCAAAAAACCTTGGCCAAAACTTTTTTTGTAAAATTTTCAAATGTCCCCATAAAATTTAAAAAAAATGAAATTCAAAACCCCCTTGATTAGAAAAAAATTTTTTAAAAATAAGAATTAAATTTTTTTCTAGAAATTTTAAAGAAAATCAATTTCCATAAATTTCTTTAAAAAATTTTAGTAAAAAGGGGGAATAAAAAACCCCCGGAAGGGAAAAATTTAAAAAATAAAGGGCTTTTTATACAATTTAGCCAAAAAATTTTTTTTAACCCCCCCCCCGCAAATTTAAAAAAAACCCCCAAGAATACAATCTCCCCCCCGGGGCCTTTTCTTTATTTTCTGTTTAGGTTTAAAATTTTTTTACCCCATTCTAAAATTCTTAAATAATAATAAACAAAAGATCTAATTTAAATTTATTTAAAAAATTAAAATTTAAAACATAAAATATGGGGTAAATTTTTAAAAAACAAATAAAAAAATTTTTAAAACCAAAGGTTATTTTTCCAAAAATTTAAAAACATTGTAATAAAAATGTCCTTTTTAAAAACACTGATTAAATAAAAAGGGGAAATTTAAAATGGATTTAAAAATTTTGGTTTTAAAAAAATTTTTCGACCCAAACCTGATTTTTTTAAAATTTTAAAAATTAAAATCTTTTTCCCCAAAAACCTTTTTTTAAAATTTAACCGGGGAAAAACCCAGAAAATTTTTAATCTTTTCCCCCCGGTCCTGTTTTTCTTTTTTTTTCTAACAAAACAATTTTGTAAAATTTTTTTAAGTTTTTTTAGTTAAGGTTGAAAATTTGATTCCAAACCTTTAAAAAATTTTTTTCCCCCGTTTTTTTCCAAAACCCCCTCCTTATTTTTTAAAACTTTTCTTTTTAATTTTTTTTCCTTTTTTTCCCTGATTTTTAAAAATTTTTTTTACAACCCGGTTTTTTTTTTAAAATCAAAAACCCAATTTTTAAAATTTTTTCCCCACCCATTTTGTAAAAACTTCACACAAAAATTTTGCCTTTTTTTAAAAATTTTTAAAAAGAGGCAATTTTTAAAATTTTTAATTTGTTTTGGAATGAAATTTTTAAATTTCCAATTTTTCAATTTTTTTTCCTGTTTTTCCTTTTCTTATTTTTTCTTTTTTTTTTTTTAAATTTTTTCACTTTAAACAAACCCTTTTACAATTTTTTACATAAAACCAATTTGTTGTTTTTGGGCATTTTGGGTCTTGTTTGGGGGCTTCGGGGTTTTAAAAATGGAAGTTTTTAATTTTTAAACGTTTGGAATTTTTTTTGGAACTTTAAAATTTTTTTGGTTTTACCGGTTTTTGGGACACAAAATGTTTCTTTTTTTTTTTAAATAAATTTTTGAACACAACCCTAAACAAATTTTTGTTTCCACCCCCCTTAAAATTTTGGTTTTTTTAAATTTTTCCCCAAAAAATAATTTGGGGAAATTCGGAAATTTAAACTGCGCAGGTGGCCAAAAATTTTCTTTTTTTTCCCTAAAAACAAAATTAAAAAAGAATTTCCCTTAAAATTTTTTTTTAAAAAACCCTAATAGGGGCCTGGTTTAATTTTATAGACTGTTTTAAATTTTTTTTAAAAACACTTGAAGTTCCCAAATTGAATATTTTTAGATTTTAAAACACGCTAGATATGTCCTAGTTGAATTTTGACTGTTTAGATTAAAACACACTAGTTTTGGAATATAGACTGTTTAGATATAAAACACACTAGATTTGCCCTTTGTTGAATATAGACTTTTTAAGATATAAAACACACTAGATTTTCCCTTTGTTGAATATAGACTGTTTAGATATAAAACACACTAGATATGTCCTAGTTGAATAAGACTGTTTAGATATAAAACAATTTGATATGTCCTTTTTAAATATAGACTGTTTAGATATAAAACACCTAGATATGTCCTAGTTGAATTTTGACTGTTTAAATATAAAACAACTAGATATTCCTAGTTGAAATGGGCTGTTTAGATATAAAACACACTAGATTTTCCCTTTGTTGAATATAGACTGTTTAGATATAAAACACACTAGATATGCCCTTTGTTGAATATAGACTGTTTAGATATAAAACACACTAGATATTCCTAGTTGAATATAGACTTTTTAAGATATAAAACACACTAGATTTTCCCTTTGTTGAATATAGACTGTTTAGATAAAAAAAAACACTAGATATGTCCTAGTTGAATAAGACTGTTTAGATATAAAACAATTTGATATGTCCTATTTAAATATAGACTGTTTAGATATAAAACACACTAGATATGCCCCTTGTTGAATATAGACTGTTTAGATAAAAAAACCCACTAGATATGTCCTATTTAAATATAGACTGTTTAGATAAAAACCCCCTAGATATGCCCTTTGTTGAATAAGACTGTTTAGATATAAAACACACTAGATATTTTCCTAGTTAAAAAAGGGCTGTTTAGATATAAAACACACTAGATATATCCTAGTTGAATATAGACTGTTTAGATATAAAACACACTAGAGATGTGGGTGTGAAATATTCTATGGTTTATCGGGAAATATTTGATGAAGAAGTTATAATCTGTTGACGGTCACCAACCAGTCTGATGTGAGATCCAGCGCAGTATGAGAAAGTTTGCTAATAGTTACATTATATACTGGTTTTTCTCTATTTTTCTTAGAAATGGCCTTTGAACATTGCCTTATAAGGAAATGAAAACAATTGATATATTTAGATCTGTTAATAGCTGGGAAAATTAGTAGATGGTTGAAATCCGGTGCAAAATAAAGTTTTAAAGAAATGTTTCCCATGAATCATGTATAGAAGGTGACCCTCATATAACTGTAAAAAGTAGGTGTGGTAAAAATATATATTTTATCTATATTCATGTTAAAACTAGTTAATTTTTCCCCAGTAATAACTTTTTGATATTTTCTCTCAAGGTTGAAATTGTCTGTTTATAACTTATATAGTCATGTTGATATAAAACTATATATTTTATCTATATTCATTTTAAAACTAGTTAATATTTCCCCAGAAAAAACTTGTTGATATCTTCTTTCGAGAAAATTTTTTTTAAATAAATTCAATTAAAACTTTTTTATTATACCCTTTAAAAAGTTTAAACCAAAGAAATTTTGGAAACCCCAATTGAAAATTTTTTTAAAAAACCCCAAAATTACCCTGTTTTAAAAAAAATAATCTAAATGAAAACTAGTTTATTCCCCTTTAATTTTGATATTTTTAAATTAAATTTTCCCGTTTTTCTAAAAAAGTCAGGATTAAAACTTTTTTATCCAAATTTAAAATAAATTAAAATTTAAAATAATTTTGTTTTTCCAAGGGAAAGTCGTTTTAACGGAAAGTAAAGTTAATAAAATTTATATTTTTTAATATTATTTAAAAACTAATTTAAAATTTATAATTAACTTTTATATTTTTCAAATTTAAAATTTTTGTTTTATAACTTAAAGAATTTGGTATAAAATAAAAATTTTATCTTATTTGGGTTAAACCCAGGGGGTTTAAACCCTAAAAATAAAATTGGGTTGATTTTTTTCTTCAAAATTAAATTGTTTTTATAAATATATTGTTTCATTTTGGTTTAAAACAAAACATACCCTTTTAAAAAAAATTTAAAATTCCCCAAAAAAACCATTTAAAAACCTTTTTTCAAATTCCCAAAAACCTTCTTTAAAAAACCCCTTTTTCAAATTCCAAAAAAAAAACCTTCAAACAAATTTTGGGGTCAAATTTTAAAATCCCCTTTTAAACCCCAAACCCTTGATAAATTCCCCAAAAAACTCCTTTAAACAAATTTGAAACAAAATTCCTTAAAAAATCTTTAAAAAACCCCTTTGATCCCAAAAATTTAAAAAATTTATTTTAAAAAATTTGTTTCCAAAATCCCTTTTTAAACAAAGTTGATCAAAATTTTAAAAAAACCTTTTTTTTAAAAAACCCCTTTATTAAAAACCCAAAAAAAAACTCTTTTAAAAAATTTTAATTTTTTTAAATTAAATTTAAAAATTTTTGAAAAATAATCAAATTTGGATTTTTTACTTTTAGGGGAAGGAAAAGGTTAAGGAAAATTGAAAAATAGGAAATTTTTAAAGGTTTCAAAGTTTAATAGAAATTTAAACAAACCCTTTTAAAAATTCCCAAAATTTTTTTTAAAAACTTGTTTTCCTTTTTAAAACCCCTTGATAAAAAAAACCCAAAAAATTTGTAAATTCCAAAAAAAATTCTTTAAAAAATTTTTTCCCAAAAAATTTTAAAAATTTACCCTTTTTAAAAAAAACCCCCCTTTTCAAAGGAAAAAAAAACAAAGGAAAAAATTTGTAAATTTAAAATTTAAATTTTAATTTGTTTTTTTTCCCTGTTTGGAGGGAATTTGTTTTTTTTAAGGTTAATTTTTAAAAAAAAAACCAAAAATTAACTGAAAATAAAATTTCCCAAAAAAAATTTTTTTTTTTTTTTTTCCAAATGTTTTTTTTTTTCGTAATAAACCCTTCTACAGGAAACGCATTCAAATTCACGTAAACTGCAGTGAGACACGTGCTCACATTCCTGAGCGCGTAGGAATACAATATCATGACCCACCTTATTTAGGCCTGCTTCGTTTTTGTCGTCTGCCGTGACCTAGAAAGGGTTTTTGACTAGGTCAATATTTTATGGATTAAAACTTGTGAAATAAAAATGGAAACTGTAATTTTTGTATAGGGAAAGTTTGCGAGGATCAATTTTCGGCATTTCGTGTCAATCCACAACAAATAAATATGGAAAGCTCCACACACCCCGTTTTCTTAACAGTTCCACGTTCACAAACTTCATTTTGAATCTAAACGTCAAAGACAAGGGTCCAAACTAATTAATGATATCACAGAAGCAAAAAATTCAATTTTACACTTGTTTCAATTTTACACATATAGAAATATAAGCGATGAACGATGGACCTACTGCAGTTACGGTGATATGAATACATTGGTCAAGGTGCCAAATTCATCATAACTGCTTTCGGCAGCTCATTCAAACTGGCAAGCACTTAAATTGCAACCCTTTAGAACTGGCAACCTCTCTAAACTGACAACCCTCCAAACTGGCAACCTCTCTAAACTGACAACCCTCAAAACTGGCAACCTCTCTAAACTGACAACCCTCCAAACTGACAACCCCTCTAAACTGACAACCCTCCAAACTGACAACCCTCCCAACTGGCAACCTCTCTAAACTGACAAACCCTCTAAACTAATAACCCCTCTAAACTGACAACCCCTCTAAACTAATAACCCCTCTAAACTGACAACCCCTCTAAACTGACAACCTCTCTAAACTAATAACCCCTCTAAACTAATAACCCCTCTAAACTGACAACCTCTCTAAACCAATTAACCCTCCAAACTGACAACCCCTCTAAACTGACAACCCCTCTAAACTGACAACCCTCCAAACTGGTAACCTCTCCAAACTGACAACCCCTCTAAACTAATAACCCCTCAAAACTGACAACCCCTCTAAACTAATAACCCCTCTAAACTGACAACCCCTCTAAACTGACAACCTCTCTAAACTAATAACCCCTCTAAACTAATAACCACTCTAAACTAATAACCCCTCTAAACTAATAACCACTCTAAACTAATAACCCCTCTAAACTAATAACCCCTCTAAACTAATAACCCCTCTAAACTAATAACCCCTCTAAACTGATAACCCCTCTAAACTGGCAACCCCTCTAAACTAATAACCCCTCTAAACTGACAACCTCTCTAAACTAATAACCCCTCTAAACTAATAACCCCTCTAAACTAATAACCCCTCTAAACTGACAACCTCTCTAAACTAATAACCCCTCTAAACTGGCAACCTCTCTAAACTGGCATCCTTCCTAAACTGGCAACCTCTCTAAACTCGCAACCCCTCTGAACTGATAACCACTCTAAACTGGCAACCCCTCCAAAATGGCAACCTCTCTAAACTGAATTATATTATAAGACTCTTATTCTTATCAAGAATAGAAATATAACACCCCAGCCATATCTGTTTAAATAGCTATCAGAGTTTCGGACTACCTAAATCATTTCATTTCCTCAGACAAGATGATAGAAGATTTTTTACCGTCTACAGTCTGTAGAATACGGGGCCTTGGTTTTTTTCCCCACCCGAACGACTATGTCGTAATGTTTTTATCAACAGAAATGCGCCTCACATGCCCGAAATACAACACCTGTTTCTGTTTATGACTTTCGACAAGAAAAAAGTTCTTAGTTGTCATGGCAGTGAAATAGGGATGACTAAATCACGGACTTAAGTTTTTGTGTTTAGTTTAATTTAGTTCCATGTCATTAGATTAATCTAAGATTATATTGTCTACCAATTATTACCATCTATAAGTTTAAATCAAGTGAAATGATGAGAATTCAGAACAGCGACGTTTTAAGCTGATTATACAATCAGTTCAAGGAGAGGTCAGTTGTACTTTTAGGTCTAAAAAGTGTTTTGTATACCCTTATTTTGCGCCTAAAAGGCTTTTAAAATTTTGTATGTGTATCAGGGACACTAATAGCACCAATTTACACCATTCTTATTTTCAATTAGATGTCTGTAGTTCCTGTAATTCTACTAAAACTAAACAGTTCTATTAAAGAGCTTGTAAATAGTCTTTCTAAATTATGTATGTGTATCAGGGACACTGATAGCACCAATTTACACCATTCTTATTTTCAATTAGATGTCTGTGGTTCCTGTAATTCTACTAAAACTAAACTGTTCTATTAAAGAGATAGTAAAGAGGTTTTAAATTATGTATGTGTATCAGGGACACTGATAGCACCAATTCACACCATTCTTATTTTCAATCAGATGTCTGTAGTTCCTGTAATTCTACTAAAACTAAACCGTTCTATTAAAGATATTGTAAATATGTTTTAAATTATGTATGTGTAGCAGGGACGCTGATAGCATCAAATTACATCATTCTAATTTTCAATTAGATGTCTGTGGTTCCTGTAATTCTACTAAATCTAAACAGTTCTATTAAAAAGATGGTAAAGAGGTTTTAAATTATGTATGTGTATCAGGGACACTGATAGCACCAATTTACACCATTCTTATTTTCAATTAGATGTCTGTAGTTCCTGTAATTCTACTAAAACTAAATAGTTCTATTAAAGAGATTGTAAAGAGGTTTTAAATTATGTATGTGTATCAAGGACGCTGATAGCATAAATTTACATCATTCTAATTTTCAATCAGATGTCTATAGTTGACATAGCAAGTAATAATAGTTGTTATTGCTGGATTTTTAGTGATATATTGCAGATATACGTTACAGGGATATTAATTATACAGAAAAACCGACAGAAATACCCAAATGACAGGATGGAAATCCGTGTTAGATCAACTTAATGATAAAACTATTGTCGTAGCGGATACTGGCGATTTTAGAGGTAATTTATATATATATGATATTTAAAGGGATAATAGAATGGACATATATTATGTTTAAATTGGTACACTCTCAATCTTAGTAAAAGTAAAGACCCTATTCTATTATAGACACAATCTTAGTTCTAGGATACCCAAGAAACAGTTTTAGAAGTTAAGACCTTATTCTATTCTAGACACAATCTTAGTGCTAGGATACCCTAGAAACAGTTTTAGAAGTTAAGACCTTATTCTATTATAGACACAATCTTAGTGCTAGGATACCCTAGAAACAGTTTTAGAAGTTAAGACCTTATTCTAATCTAGACACAATCTTAGTGCTAGTATATCTTAGAAACAGTTTTAGAAGTTAAGACCTTATTCTATTATAGACACAATCTTAGTGCTAGGATATCTTAGAAATAGTTTTAGAAGTTAAGACCTTATTCTATTCTAGACACAATCTTAGTGCTAGGATACCCTAGAAACAGTTTTAGAAGTTAAGACCTTATTCTATTCTAGACACAATCTTAGTGCTAGGATACCCTAGAAACAGTTTTAGAAGTTAAGACCTTATTCTATTCTAGACACAATCTTAGTGCTAGGATACCCTAGAAACAGTTTTAGAAGTTAAGACCTTATTCTATTATAGACACAATCTTAGTGCTAGGATACCCTAGAAACAGTTTTAGAAGTTAAGACCTTATTCTAATCTAGACACAATCTTAGTGCTAGGATACCCTAGAAACAGTTTTAGAAGTTAAGACCTTATTCTAATCTAGAAACAATCTTAGTGCTAGGATACCCTAGAAACAGTTTTAGAAGTTAAGACCTTATTCTATTATAGACACAGTCTTAGTGCTAGGATACCCTAGAAACAGTTTTAGAAGTTAAGACCTTATTCTAATCTAGACACAATCTTAGTGCTAGGATACCCTAGAAACAGTTTTAGAAGTTAAGACCTTATTCTATTATAGACACAATCTTAGTGCTAGGATACCCTAGAAACAGTTTTAGAAGTTAAGACCTTATTCTAATCTAGACACAATCTTAGTGCTAGGATACCCTAGAAACAGTTTTAGAAGTTAAGACCTTATTCTAATCTAGAAACAATCTTAGTGCTAGGATACCCTAGAAACAGTTTTAGAAGTTAAGACCTTATTCTATTATAGACACAGTCTTAGTGCTAGGATACCCTAGAAACAGTTTTAGAAGTTAAGACCTTATTCTATTCTAGACACAATCTTAGTGCTAGGATACCCTAGAAACAGTTTTAGATGTTAAGACCTTATTCTATTATAGACACAGTCTTAGTGCTAGGATACCCTAGAAACAGTTTTAGAAGTTAAGACCTTATTCTATTCTAGACACAATCTTAGTGCTAGGATACCCTAGAAACAGTTTTAGAAGTTAAGACCCTATTCTATTCTAGACACAATCTTAGTGCTAGGATATCTTAGAAATAGTTCTAAAAGTCAAGACCCCATTATATTCTAGACACAATCTTAGTGCTAGGATATCCTAGAAACAGTTCTAAAATTTAAGACCTTATTCTATTCTATACACAATCTTAGTGTTAGGATACCCTAGAAATAGTTTTAGAAGTTAAGACCTTATTCTATTCAAGACACAATCTTAGTGCTAGGATATCTTAGAAACACTTCTAAAGTTAAGACCTTATTCTATTCTAGACACAATCTTAGTGCTAGGATATCCTAGAAACACTTCTAAAGTTAAGACCTTATTCTATTCTAGACACAATTTTAGTGTTAGGATGTCCTAGAAATAGACTTGGCATCGATTACTGTTAAAGGGGCAGAACAAATGACGCTCTCTGATTGAACACAAAAATCTTTCCAGAGTGGCATTGCCCCATACCCCCCCCCCCCCAGCCCCCCTGCTCCCCTAGAAATACACCTGATGATATACAGGTCATTCAAAAATGTATAGAAGTCAGATCTGAAATTGGGGTCAGTCACATGATTTAATTCTCCAGAAATAAAATATCATTCGATATAAACGTGATGATATACAGGTATATTCAACATACATGTACATCTAAAAATAATAATCACAACTAGAACTGCGTTGCAGTACTGAAGGGTTCCTCTTAAAGGTTTTATTTAAAAAGTTAACATATATATAAATGTTAACAAAATCAAGTGATATTAGAACTCTTTAACAATTCATGTGTTGCCATTCAAATTAAGTTCAACTGGCCTCACTTCCAGCATCATTCTTGTGGTGGATAAGGGCGATGTCTCCGAGCTAACCACAACAGAGGCAGTTCTAAAAACATATTTTAATGAGGAAATGGAAGTGGTATCATCGATTGAAGAGGCCATAGGTCTGGAAACTTTGGTATCATTGAAAATTGTAAATTTTGAATTACAAGGTATGTATAAATCTACACATTCAGTCATGTATACATGTTTTCTCTTAAATGCTATGCTATGTTCTCAAACGGTTGTTTTTAATTTAGTGTTAATCCTCATTTTTTTTTTCTTTTTCAGAAATGTGAGTAAGGTGTTCCGGTCGCCGGTTTCAGTTCCCTACACTTTCGATTTTTCGAGTAGGGCAGTGTAAATAGTTTATGATTTATTTTTAATAATTTATGATTTTTCTTTTTTCTTTTTTGCATACAGTATCAAATTCTACTGTTTCGTTATAAATTGAATTTTTGATTCGCTTTTGTCGTGTAGAATTGTACTGTTTCAGTGCCCTACAATTTCGATTTTTGGAGTAGGGTAGTGTAAATAGTTTATGATTTATTTTTAATAATTTATGATTTTTCTTTTTTGTATACAGTATCATATTCTACTGTTTCGTTATAAATTGAATTTTTGATTCGCTTTTGTCGTGTAGAATTGTTCTGTTTTTTTACTCATTTGTAGTTCTCAATAACATCAGTGCTTTTTTGGAAATAAATAATTTCGTTTTATATTATTAACATCATTAATTTTTTATGGAAATAAATATATGTTTTATATTATTTAAGTGTTGAATTTGAATTCCCCGTTTCAAAAATTGTCCCATAAGTGAAAACCATTCCTTTTACATCCTGAAAATGCTTCATGGTCACTGCTCACATGTGGAATCTAGCAACCACCCCTTTCCTTTACCTGGCCTTGAATCTACATGGTGATAGGTAGAAGTCAATATATGAAAAGGTCAAGGTCATCTGATATAACCCCAACAGCAATAGTAAATCTTATAACGTTACTCAACTTTAAACTCAATTTTCTCAAAAAAGAAAAAAAAATTCAAAATTCCCTTCGAGCAAAAGTTAGTAAAATAAATGTATTATTTAATACAATAATGCTTTTTTGGTTTTGAATTTAATCCACAGACTAGTAGCAATTTAAGTATCAAAAAATTGTAAAAAATGATGTTTTTCTTACTTTCGGGTCACTTCCAGTCAACATATGGCAACAAATTTGGTACCAATAGATAGGTATTTACATTCTTCATCTATTGACACCACTTTTATAAAAATTGAATGATATTTGTCAAAGTTATGACCAGTTATGCAATTATGCAATTATCTATTAGGGGAGATAACTTATCACTGTTTGTATGAGTATGTATTAGAAGTCAATATACATCTGCAAACGTTGTTATAAGAAAAAAATTTTGAAAATGTAAAAAATTGAAATTTTGAAAATATGAAAATTCAAAAAATGACATTGAAAAATTGCATAAAAGTGAAAAGTCAAAGAAGCTTATTTTTGCGTTAACATTGCCCGGTGTATAATCTGAAATCATTTTTCAAATCCATTGATTAGTTGCTGAGAAAAAACGACATTTGTAAAAATGCGAACGCATTCAAAATCGCATACTTCGCGCATGCGCAGAAGTCTGGAATTACATTTAAAATCTAAGTTGTAACAACATTATCAGGAAATATGCAAGTTTCGTAAAGATCGCACCGGTAGATTTTGAGAATTTCAAATGTGAAAAAAAAAAAAAAAATAATAATAATAATAATCTTTACAGAAATAATAGTATTCCTCGCGAAACGCTGCGCTGCGAGGAACCCTAAATAGATCTGACAAAAAATTTACACCAACTTCAAGTTCAAGGGAGGTAACTGGTGAAATCACCGCTAATTCATTTGCCTTCTATTTCTATGTTAAATCACGAAATTTTAACCTTCTTTAACTTTTTCCAGAAATCTCATTATAGCATGACCATGAAAAAAGTAAACTAGTCAAAATGAAAATAAACCACTACATTTTATCAACATCCGCTTGGCTGTCACTGTGGTAATGATCATAATTCGACCAATCAAAGAATCAACAATTACGAATTGTGAGATAGCGAAACCTGAAGTAGAGCAGGATGATAACGTCTTTTATGTCGCTATACCATCACTATTAATAAGGTTTGATTGGTTTAAAACAACGTGACTGTGTTCGTAAGCTTGTTAGATTACAAAGGGAAAAAAAAAGCCGTATTGTATTTTAGATTGGATTATACGCAATTGCATTGAATAAGACATTCACCCCTACCCATTCTCCTACCCCCTCTCCCCATACACTCTTGAGACCTTGGTCTAGCTACGACTTCCGTCTTCATTAGCCCAGAAAGTGCAGAAAAGTAGGACGTAAAACTCCATTACTTCTTTACATTTCCAGCTACGACTTACATCATAGGCTTACCTACACATATACTCGTTTATAAAAGATATCGGCCACCATGAAGATGTGATTCTGGAATCAACGTGCGATTCACATGTGGTAAAGTCTTTGTAATTTCATGAATTAGGCAAAGTTTAGGATGTTATTATGTTTGTAAGATACGTTTTATGTCTTAAGATATTGGATTTAGATAATTTATGGCTCGTGTTTAATTTGGCTCTAAATTTTATAGTTTTCATACAGACTTAGTCCAGTAAAACATAGTCCGTTCTATTTTTAGAAATCCTCTTTCTCCCTTCCTTTTTGGGTTTTTGCATACCCATTTTTGACTACTTTTTTGGGCTAGATTTGAAATTTGATGTCTGAAATTGCATTTTCTATCAGAATTTCTGAGTAATGAGAAATTTAATTGGCGGAAGGTTATTTCTAAAAATAGTGGTTTTGTGTGCAGTGACAGTCAAGTGGATGTTGATATCCGGTAGTGGTCTACTTTCATTTGACTAGTTCAAAATTTTCATGGTCATGCTATATTGAATTTTTGTACAGAAACTAAGTATTGGCCAGGCTTTCATGTGACATATTGGAAAGTTTTCAACGAGATTTCTGGAAAAAGTTATAGCAGTTTGAATTTCGTGATTTAACATGGAAACAGATGGCAAATGAATTAGTGGACTAAGTCCTGAATCTGAACAGATAACTCTTGTTGATGATTTTGACAGTTTTACAGGATTTGTCTCCCTTTAATTGTTCTTGTCTAGAACTCGAACCGACAATATATTTGTCTTATTTGTATTTTATGTCATTCTCTGTCTCTTTGTAGCTATTCACCACTAGAATACAGTAGTCTGCCCCCCCCTCCCAACACGGGGTTGTTATCTTGTTGCTTATTGGTTTAACTTACTGCATACCCATGGCAGTATAATCTTAAAGTAATAATCACAAATAGATCTGAATTTACATATTTATTAACAAAAAATCAAATAGTAAAAACATACCAAGATATTGTACTATTCTGAATCAAACAGAAATAAACAAACTTGTTAATCTTAAAGGATGATAGTCCAGAAAACTTAGAAACTAAACACTAGCTGTCAATCAAATGTCACATGATTTATACTGAAATTCAGAACACTGATTAGATAAAAGAGTGGGTAAATTTAGATAGAGATTATAATATTGGTTCTAGTTATTTTACTGACTAAACTCTATTTCAAATGTCACATGATTTATAATGAAATTCAGAACACTGATTAGATAAAAGAGTAGGTAAATTTAGATAGAGATTATAATATTGGTTCTAGTAATTTTACTGACTAAACTCTATTTCAAATGTCACATGATTTATAATGAAATTCAGAACACTGATTAGATAAAAGAGTGGGTAAATTTAGATAGAGATTATAATATTGGTTCTAATTATTTTACTGAATAAACTCTATTTCAAATGTCACATGATTTATAATGAAATTCAGAACACTGATTAGATAAAAGAGTAGGTAAATTTAGATAGAGATTATAATATTGGTTCTAGTAATTTTACTGACTAAACTCTATTTCAAATGTCACATGATTTATAATGAAATTCAGAACACTGATTAGATAAAAGAGTGGGTAAATTTAGATAGAAATTATAATATTGGTTCTAGTAATTTTACTGACTAAACTCTATTTCAAATGTCACATGATTTATAATGAAATTCAGAACACTGATTAGATAAAAGAGTAGGTAAATTTAGATAGAGATTATAATATTGGTTCTAGTAATTTTACTGATTAAACTCTATTTCAAATGTCACATGATTTATAATGAAATTCAGAACACTGATTAGATAAAAGAGTAGGTAAATTTAGATAGAGATTATAATATTGGTTCTAGTAATTTTACTGACTAAACTCTATTTCAAATGTCACATGATTTATAATGAAATTCAGAACACTGATTAGATAAAAGAGTGGGTAAATTTAGATAGAGATTATAATATTGGTTCTAGTTATTTTACTGACTCAATTTTCTCAAAAACAAAAAAAATTTTTCAAAATTCCCTTCGAGCAAAAGTTAGTAAAAAAAATGTATTATTTAATACAATAATGTTTTTTTGGGTTTTTGAATTTAATCCACAGACTAGTAGCAATTTAAGTATCAAAAAATTGTAAAAAATGATGTTTTTCTTACTTTCGGGTCACTTCCAGTCAACATATGGCAACAAATTTGGTACCAATAGATAGGTATTTACATTCTTCATCTATTGACACCACTTTTATAAAAATTGAATGATATTTGTCAAAGTTATGACCAGTTATGCAATTATGCAATTATCTATTAGGGGAGATAACTTATCACTGTTTGTATGAGTATGTATTAGAAGTCAATATACATCTGCAAACGTTGTTTTAAGAAAAAAATGTTGAGAATGTAAAAAATTGAAATTTTGAAAATATGCAAATTCAAAAAATGACATTGAAAAATTGCATAAAAGTGAAAAGTCAAAGAAGCTTATTTTTGCGTTAACATTGCCCGGTGTATAATCTGAAATCATTTTTCAAATCCATTGATTAGTTGCTGAGAAAAAACGACATTTGAAAAAAATGCGAACGCATTCAAAATCGCATACTTCGCGCATGCGCAAAAGTCGGGAAATTTACATTTAAAATCTAAGTTGTAACAACATTATCAGGAAATATGCAAGTTTCGTAAAGATCGCACCGGTAGATTTTGAGAATTTCAAATGTGTAAAAAAAAAAAAAAAATAATAATAATAATAATCTTTACAGAAATAATAGTATTCCTCGCGAAACGCTGCGCTGCGAGGAACCCTAAATAGATCTGACAAAAAATTTACACCAACTTCAAGTTCAAGGGAGGTAACTGGTGAAATCACCGCTAATTCATTTGCCTTCTATTTCTATGTTAAATCACGAAATTTTAACCTTCTTTAACTTTTTCCAGAAATCTCATTATAGCATGACCATGAACATATTAAACTAGTCAAAATGAAAATAAACCACTACATTTTATCAACATCCGCTTGGCTGTCACTGTACATAAAACCATTAAAGTGATAATTTCGACCCGCTGAGATGTCAGGCCTACCGCTTGATTTTAACACGAGAGTAGATAATTATCGAGATGGTGGTTTACATACGTATTCCCTAGTTATCTTGCTCATTCGATGTCCCCAAACGTTACTCAGTGGTAATGATCATAATTCGACCAATCAAAGAATCAACAATTACGAATTGTGAGATAGCGAAACCTGAAGTAGAGCAGGATGATAACGTCTTTTATGTCGCTATACCATCACTATTAATAAGGTTTGATTGGTTGAAAACAACGTGACTGTGTTCGTAAGCTTGTTAGATTACAAAGGGAAAAAAAAGCCATATTGTATTTTAGATTGGATTATACGCAATTGCATTGAATAAGACATTCACCCCTACCCATTCTCCTACCCCCTCTCCCCATACACTCTTGAGACCTTGGTCTAGCTACGACTTCCGTCTTCATTAGCCCAGAAAGTGCAGAAAAGTAGGACGTAAAACTCCATTACTTCATTTCATTTCCAGCTACGACTTACATCATAGGCTTACCTACACATATACTCGTTTATAAAAGATATCGGCCACCATGAAGATGTGATTCTGGAATCAACGTGCGATTCACATGTGGTAAAGTCTTTGTAATTTCATGAATTAGGCAAAGTTTAGGATGTTATTATGTTTGTAAGATACGTTTTATGTCTTAAGATATTGGATTTAGATAATTTATGGCTCGTGTTTAATTTGGCTCTAAATTTTATAGTTTTCATACAGACTTAGTCCAGTAAAACATAGTCCGTTCTATTTTTAGAAATCCTCTTTCTCCCTTCCTTTTTGGGTTTTTGCATACCCATTTTTGACTACTTTTTGGTCTAGATTTGAAATTTGATGTCTGAAATTGCATTTTCTATCAGAATTTCTGAGATAATGAGAAATTTAATTGGCGGAAGGTTATTTCTAAAAATAGTGGTTTTGTGTGCAGTGACAGTCAAGTGGATGTTGATATCCGGTAGTGGTCTACTTTCATTTTGACTAGTTCAAAATTTTCATGGTCATGCTATATTGAATTTTTGTACAGAAACTAAGTATTGGCCAGGCTTTCATGTGACATATTGGAAAGTTTTCAACGAGATTTCTGGAAAAAGTTATAGCAGTTTGAATTTCGTGATTTAACATGGAAACAGATGGCAAATGAATTAGTGGACTAAGTCCTGAATCTGAACAGATAACTCTTGTTGATGATTTTGACAGTTTTACAGGATTTGTCTCCCTTTAATTGTTCTTGTCTAGAACTCGAACCGACAATATATTTGTCTTATTTGTATTTTATGTCATTCTCTGTCTCTTTGTAGCTATTCACCACTAGAATACAGTAGTCTGCCCCCAACACGGCGTTGTTCGTTATCTTGTTGCTTATTGGTTTAACTTACTGCATACCCATGGCAGTATAATCTTAAAGTAATAATCACAAATAGATCTGAATTTACATATTTATTAACAAAAAATCAAATAGTAAAAACATACCAAGATATTGTACTATTCTGAATCAAACAGAAATAAACAAACTTGTTAATCTTAAAGGATGATAGTCCAGAAAACTTAGAAACTAAACACTAGCTGTCAATCAAATGTCACATGATTTATAATGAAATTCAGAACACTGATTAGATAAAAGAGTGGGTAAATTTAGATAGAGATTATAATATTGGTTCTAGTAATTTTACTGACTAAACTCTATTTCAAATGTCACATGATTTATAATGAAATTCAGAACACTGATTAGATAAAAGAGTGGGTAAATTTAGATAGAGATTATAATATTGGTTCTAGTAATTTTACTGACTAAACTCTATTTCAAATGTCACATGATTTATAATGAAATTCAGAACACTGATTAGATAAAAGAGTGGGTAAATTTATATAGAGATTATAATATTGGTTCTAGTTATTTTACTGACTAAACTCTATTTCAAATGTCACATGATTTATAATGAAATTCAGAACACTGATTAGATAAAAGAGTGGGTAAATTTAGATAGAGATTATAATATTGGTTCTAGTAATTTTACTGACTAAACTCTATTTCAAATGTCACATGATTTATAATGAAATTCAGAACACTGATTAGATAAAAGAGTGGGTAAATTTAGATAGAGATTATAATATTGGTTCTAGTAATTTTACTGACTAAACTCTATTTCAAATGTCACATGATTTATAATGAAATTCAGAACACTGATTAGATAAAAGAGTGGGTAAATTTAGATAGAGATTATAATATTGGTTCTAGTTATTTTACTGACTCTATTTCCATGATATTTCTTTAATCTGTCTTAAATTGAATCGGATCACAAACTGATTTTTAGAATTTAAATAACCGTTGTTTTTATCAGTGAGTTCAGTCAGGGTGGTCGAATCCCTGCACATCAATTCTTTAAACAGGTCAAACCATATTTTCGTGTCACTAAATGATTTAGTTATAGTTTTATTGTCATTATCAATATTCAATATACTGATTGTACCATCAATAATACAATAGTTTACTTTAGGATTGCTATCTGGTAATAGTCCAATATCAATATATAAATGACCGACAAATCTCCCTACCCTACAACTCCACACCAGGTTATTGTTTCTAAACTTATTCTTACTGTAGTACCAGGTGCCCTCTTTCTTTATATCACTGATATCAAATATAAACTGATACGAACCTGGTATGTATAATGATTCTTTAGAAATAACAGACCCTACCTGATCTATATCTAAACTAAAATCTTTCCCCACCCACTGTAAATACTGTACACACAGATTATAATCTTTCTCGTCCTGTTTTTCTATTTTTAACAAACGAGGCAATGTTTGTAAAATATTTAATGTTGTTTTAGTAGAAGGTGAAATATTTGATTCCATATTACCTTCTAATAAATTTATTTCACATGTTATTTCCATTTCTCTATCTTCGACTTTCTTCCTATTTTCTTCCAAATTATTTCTGATGTCTTCAACAATCTGTTCACAACCTTTTCTTAAATCAGAAACAATTTGCTCAGTTTTATCAGTCACTTTAGTACAGGAATCTTCATTAATAAAGCTTGGGCTAAAGACGTGGCATTGGCACTAAAATCTCATTATGAGAATATGCTTGCAGAAAAAATCAACTTTGTGAAGTCACGCAACCTTTCTGATCAAAATTTAAGACAGTTCTCGTCAGAAGCGGTTAATTGGGCAAAGAAATCATACCGCCGACTACAACGCGAAACTTTAGACAAATACACTCGTACGTTAAATTCTCTCACGTGCCAGAACCATATTTCGGAAACCCGCATGATTGTAGACACTGTAGAGTCTGCTCCATCAACTAGCAAACCACTACCAATTACCAATCGATTTTCGGCTCTTACCAAATCTTCAAAGAAACGCCAATACTCCCCTCCGGTCGCAGAACAATTTTCACCAGAAATTCTACCAACTCCTAAACGACATAACACAAATATCGATTCCACGACACTTCTTTCTTCTTCTGTCTCACCTTTACCCCTGTCACCAATAACTAGAGCCGACAACCAACAGAGAACCCCGAAGTCAAACCCAGAAACACCTAGACAATCTGTTGGCACCAGGCGACGTCTGAGTTTAGGCCACCAACCAGCCAAAAAACCCAAACGAAGAAACGACCATGATAACAGAAAATCTGATTGGAGCCTTCCGGAAATCTTGAAACCTGTCCTGATCATCGGTTCATCCAATATCTCTCGTGTACCAGAAATAGACCTCAACACCCAAGCTGAATCCTACCCAGGAGCCCGTATCCGTCATATATTTAATATCCTTTTCAAGGCTGAACCCACCAACGTACCAGAAAAGGTTATCTTCCACGTAGGCATCAACAACAGACAGGAGACTGGTGAAATTATTTATAAACAAATTTTGGAACTCTTGAACCTTGCCAAATCTAAATTTCCTGCAGCTACCATTTATGCAACCCAAATACCATTTTCTAACAGTTTACAAAGAGTCGAGCCCCATGCTACAGAAAATCTCCGCCGCTACAATAACTTGATCTACCATAAGCCTTCTCCTGTTTCCACTACCATCCCAAGGTTCAATGGAATGGTCGAAGTCTGCTCCGATCACGTCCACTGGACGGCCTCCACTGCTAGAAGTATCTACGTTAAATGGGTCTCCCATTTAAACTAGACGCGGGAGGAAGTATTCTAAAATTAGGTCAAACAATTCTAAATCTTAGCACACGTAAACTTTCTCCCGTAGAAGAAAGACTTTTGGATCGCGGATTGACTTTTATTCCCACGGCAAAGCCATTGTCTAATTCACCAATTTTATCATCGGTAAAAGAAATTCAGCGAATATTCAAACTCAATTTTTTCTTTCGAGAACGCCTTGGTCGCGGAAAACGTACCAATTTTGTTGAAAAGACTGGTTGGAATCCACCAGACAACGCGATAGACAATGGTATTATTGATATTTGCAATGAAATGTATGAAGAAATCTCTCGGTTACCTTTGGTAGACGAGAAGAACAATCTGACCAATTTTGAGCGTAGGGCATTGAATATATTAAAGAATGATGACAGCATCATAATCCGTAAAAGTGACAAAGGCAGTTGTTGTGTAATACAGGATCGCGTTGACTATATTTTTGAATTAGATAAGCAGTTAAGTAATCAAAATCATTATCGCGAACTAGACAGACCAATTTTCATGGAAACATCTATAAAAATCAACGACATTTTGAAAAATTTAGTTACAAAAAAATTTCTTTCTGACGCGCAATACGACTACCTTTCTGCAAAACCCAACGTACGCCAACGTCATATTTATTCTTTACCAAAAATTCACAAAAATCCTGAAACCGAATGGACCGTCGCGAATAAAATTCCCAAGGGCAGACCAATTATTTCTGATTGCGCTAGCGAGTCATACCGAGTTTCTGAATATATTGACCATTTTTTGTTACCTTTGGCAAGTAAACATCCGTCTTATCTAAAAGATACCACCGACTTTATTGAAAAAATCAAAAAATTGAATGTTCCGCCTAATGCATATTTTATTTCTTTAGATGTTGCGAGTATGTATACCAACATTGATAACAATGTTGGTTTAGACGCTGTCCGTAAAGCATTTCTTAGAAATCCATCCGACGAAAGACCAGATAAAGAAATTTTGGAACTCCTGCAGATATGTTTAACGCGTAATGACTTCTTTTTCAATGGAAAAACATACCTTCAAATTTCTGGAACAGCTATGGGTAAACGCTTCGCTCCAAGCTATGCAAACATCTTCATGGCTGAATGGGAACGCGAAATAGACCAAATTTCACCCTTTAAACCTCTTTTTTACGGCAGATTTCTTGACGACATTTTTATCATTTGGACCGAATCATTAGAAAACTTTTGGCAATACTTCGAGATACTAAACAATCACCATCCTTCAGTAAAATTAACGGCGAACATTAGCGATAATAGTATGGACTTCTTTTGGGCACTACGGTGTTCAAAGGAAACGATTTCGAAAAAACTTCAAAAGTGGACATTAAAGTATTTTTTAAAGAAACTGATACGCACCAACTTTTGTTCAAAAGCTCGTTTCATCCGAAGCATACGTTTTCTGCGATTATAAAATCACAAATCCTACGGTTCCATAGGATTTGTACACAACAGACCGATTTTGATTCTGCATGCAACCTAGTTTTCAATAAATTACGAGAGAGGGGTTACTCAAAACGATTTCTACGCAAAATTAAAAACGACACGTTATTACAACTTCTGGAGAAAAATAACCCCCCTCCATCGCCTATAAATGAATTTGGCTCCAAACCCTGTGGTGGTTCTACGTGTCGTACCTGCGAGCATGTACCTATTTCTCATTTTTTCAAAAACAATAAAACCGGCAAAACTTTTCTTATATCTGACCAACTTTCATGCGGCGACCAAAATCTAATTTACCTAATTTCATGTAAAAAATGCGAAACACAATATATTGGAGAAACTAAGAACGCGCTACGAACTCGCTTTAACGGCCATCGTTACGATATAGTACATGGCAAAAATAGACCAATTTCTAATCATTTTAACCAACCCGACCATTCCATTGAAGACTTGTTGATTATGCCAATTGAAAAGATACAACCTATGCCAAACATCAAGCCAAAACAAAGAAGATTACAACGCGAGAGTTATTGGATGGACCAACTTCAAACTGTATATCCAAATGGCCTTAATATCCAACATGATAATCAGATAATACCTTTTGTTACCACCTACAATCATACTGCCACTAATGCCTCCCTAATTGTCAAACGTCACTACCAAAGCCTTCAAAACCAATATCCTCATGTCTACAGCAAGAGACTTGTTACAGCGTACAAAAGAAATAAAAATCTCAGCAATATCCTAATTCATGGTAGACTCAATCCCCAATAGCTTTAAATTACCCGACTTCCTTTATTCTGAATTCACTACATTTTACATTAATATTTCTTTATTTATTATAGGTACATAAAAATATTTGGCTTTTCTCTTTAGCTGATTATCGATATATCAGAAGAAAATTAATTCTTATATTTTCAACTATTTCAGATAAAGAAATTATATTACTTCAGATAATATTTCAGAGACATCCATAATTAACGCATCTAATTATCCTAACCTTTAACTTGCACCTTGCTTTATCATAAATCTTTACTTTGTGACCTAGGCCAGTGCTTTTATGAGACTATGTTCTCATCACCATCTAACACAAAGATTTCAAATCTTCAAATGATTCTAATAATGAACAGCGAGTTTTCTCCAAGGTTTTGATTCTGTTTTTGATGATAGTGTGTGAACGTTCAATTTGTTCTATAGCTTTATTCCGTGTTTCGTCACGTTCTATATCTAATGTTTCGTGTTCTTTGTGTTGTCCTAATATACACTTTGAACACAATCCTATATTACAATTATTACAGTAATAATCCACCCCCCTCTGATTGTGGTTGGGACATTTTGGTTGTTTTGTTGAGGGAGGTTGTGTGGATGAAAGATGGAAGTTGGTAGTAAACGCCTCAGCACCACCTTCAGGAATCTTTACATTCTGCTTACAGGTCGGACAGCTGAATGTCTCTGTTTTATCAACAATAAGTTTTGTAACACAATCTAAACAGAATGTGTGGCCACATCCTAAAATCTTTGGTATATTAAAGTTTTCCATACATATCGGACACTCTGAGCTGATACTTTCAGCAGCTGTGGCCATTTTCTATATTTCTAGAAGTCCAAATATGAAGATATCCTAGTTGAATATAGACTGTTTAGATATAAAACACACTAGATATGTCCTAGTTGAATACAGATTGTTTAGATATAAAACACACTAGATATGTCCTAGTTGAATACAGGCTGTTTAGATATAAAACACACTAGATATGTCCTAGTAAATATAGACTGTTTAGATATAAAACACACTATAGATGTCCTAGTTGAATATAGACTATTTAGATATAAAACACACTATAGATGTCCTAGTTGAATATAGACTGTTTAGATATAAAACACACTAAATATGTCCTAGTTGAATATAGACTGTTTAGATATAAAACACACTATAGATGTCCTAGTTGAATATAGACTGTTTAGATATAAAATACATTAGATATATCCTAGTAGAATATAGGCTGTTTAGATATAAAACACACTAGATATGTCCTAGTTGAATATATACTGTTTAGATATAAAACACACTAGATATGTCCTAGTTGAATATAGGCTGTTTAGATATAAAACACACTAGATATGTCCTAGTTGAATATAGACTGTTTAGATATAAAACACACTAGATATATCCTAGTTGGATATAGACTGTTTAGATATAAAACACATTAGATATATCCTAGTTGAATACAAACTGTTTAGGTATAAAACACACTAGATATGTCCTAGTTGAATATAGACTGTTTAGATATAAAACACACTAGATATGTCCTAGTTGAATAGAGACTGTTTAGATATAAAACACACTAGATATGTCCTAGTTGAATATAGACTGTTTAGATATAAAACACACTAGATATGTCCTAGTTGAATATAGACTGTTAGATATAAGACACTCTAGATATATCCTAGTTGAATATAGACTGTATAGATATAAAACACACTAGATATGTCCTAGTTGAAAATAGACTGTTTAGATATAAAACACACTAGATATGTCCTAGTTGGATATAGACTGTTTAGATATTAAAAACACTAGATATGTCCTAGTTGAATATAGACTGTTTAGATATAAAACACACTAGATATGTCCTAGTTGAATATAGACTGTTTAGATATAAAACACACTAGATATGTCCTAGTTGAATATAGACTGTTTAGATATAAAACACACTAGATATGTCCTAGTTGAATATAGACTGTTTAGATATGAAACACACTAGAGATGTAGGTGTGATATATTCTATGGTTTATCAGGAAATATTTGATGAAGAAGTTATAATCTGTCGAGGTCACCAATCAGTCTGATTTTAGACCAACAACTATATGAAATAGTTTTGTACAAATATTCACGTTATATATTTATCTTTAGGTTTCCAAGTATCGGCTTGTTCATTCTGTACCATAGAAACATAACAATTAACAATTTGTTGAAATAAGAACATCACAAAAGAGTAGGTCCCTAGATCTGTTCATAAAGTTTCTACGAATGATAATCTAGTCACATATTTCCTTATGAACTAAAGTGTTTTTTCTGTCCTGGTTGAAATACTAACAACTCAATAATGTTGTACTTGTAATGTTGTACTTTCTACGAATAATCTAGTCACATGCTTCAATTTCCCTCAATGTAATAACGTCTTTCAATATAATACCGTCTTTGAATATAATAACTTCTTTCAACATAACAGTTCTTTCAATAAGTCCAATGCATAACTTGGCCTCTAGTTGACCTCTAGTTTTAAATTGAGGTTATTCAATAAATAGCTATGAATATCAGGTATAAATATATATAATATTACAGATATGTCACAGTGACCTATATTATAAACCCTATTTCTCTGTTCATAGAATACCAGGCATCACCTACCAACTCTGGGTCATGTTCTATTGGTGGTTCACTGTTGTACTATTGTCTGTTTATAGAAACACTAGATATCACTTAACTCTGGGTTATATTCTAGAGAGTGGTCCACTGTTGTACTATTGTCTATTTATAGAAATACCAGACATCACCTAACTCTGGGTTATATTCTACAGACTGGTCCACTGTTGTACTATTGTCTGTTTATAGAAATACCAGACATCACCTAACTCTGGGTTATATTCTAGAGAGTGGTCCACTGTTGTACTATTGTCTGTTTATAGAAATACCAGACATCACTTAACTCTGGGCTATATTCTAGAGGGTGGTCCACTGTAGTACTGTTACTGACTGTTTATAGAAACACTAGACATCGCCTAACTCAGGATTATATTCTTGAGAGTTAATCATCATTAAGCTTTAATAGAGGCTACTGGGAACGTTAGTCTCAATCCCTATGGTATTATTACAATATAGAAATATGAAACTAAAATTGAATGGTTTGTGTTTATTTCTAAAGACTCTATTATAATGTCAATAATTCAGCAAGGACAAAATATTAATTATTAAAAAATATTCACAAACTATAAAAGTGAATCTAAACTAAACATGTATTGAACATGACTCACAACCTACTCTATTGTGGTGTGTTATATAAATCATTTGTATATTTTAGTTTCTATAGAGAAGAAATCAAAAGTCAATTCTGGACAATTAAAACCTGCACTAAGCCTATATAATATAAATCTTTAAATCAATTTATTGTCTATGGTTGCATGGAAACAGTGTTTTTCAGACAAAAATCTGCTGTATGGTCAGGATTGTAATATATAGTTTGTTTAAAGTTGATAATACCTGAAAATACTACAGAAATCTAGATCCAATTGTTTTTTACTCCTCTAGTATATATTCCTTAGAGTGGTGCCTGTTTAAAGGGATAATACTTCTTAGAATTAACATACAATTTGAAAATATTAAATTTGGTCAGTAAGAGCTCTATTCATGAGTAAATAAGCCTGCTACCATTAATTACATAACAAAATAAATAAATATCCAAAAAATTAAGTAATTATCCTTAAAGATGCATTTGATTATTGAAAAAAGCTTAATAAATTGATTAAGCGTTTTTCAAAAATGACGTAGTTTTGCCAGTTTTCAAGATTTTAAGAGATTCTGTTACTTTATGACACCAGGTAAGTTAACATATATTTGCCGGTGGGTCTAACCTAACAATAGTTAGACTTTTAGTCTGACTCCCACTGGATGTAGATTCGTTCATCTCAAATGATATTTGTCCATTGGGCGACTTGATATAGGAAGATATTAGACTCGCTAATCTAAAGTTACTGGGTTGATGAAAGATCTCAGCACCAATTATTTATTTTAAAAGAACTAAAAGAAAACCTTTGATAATTATCATATGATTCATATCGAATCTTGGTGATTAATATTGACTATAATACAGGATATAACAGGTTTGGTCATGTGATCAAATATAAAGAGGTATTCAGTTCTATATATATTTAATACTGTCTCTTGTTATACTGTAACGACGACTATAATAATTCATTATTAGAATTTTTTTTTAGGGTATTTCCCTATAGAAACTATCCGAGTGACGCTGTATCTAAAGTATCTTAAACCATTTAACCCTATGTATGGCCCTCTCTACATTTCAATAAAAACTTCGGAACAGTCAATTATTCCTCTTGCATTTAGCACATGCTCCTTGAAGGAAGTGGTTAGTGTCCTTTTCACCTCTTCCTTTGGTGGTTTGTATATAAGGTTCTTTAACAGATGTGCTAATAACTTGATCCAACTATAGAATGTCTGTGATGTAAGGCTACCTCTCAATCCAAAAATATCAGATAAAAACTCAATAGTTAGATTTAACCTTAGCTTCATAAGTGTTGACATTAATTCTTGCTTAATACTAATCTTCCTACGTGGACCTGGTTTACCTTTACTAACACTGTGTTTCTGCACTTTGGTTGACAGGAACGATACTTTCGATGCTGGTTCAGGATATCGAATAGTCTTGCATCGTCTAGTCACCAGGTCAAGTAATTTGAAAAAACACTTTTTGTTAGGAACACCTAAATACAACCTGACTTTTTTGTCAGATTTTGTAATTGAATGCACTAAGAACTGTTTAGGCTCATTATCTTTCACATTTAGCATGTTTTTTAAGTGTTTAATCCTCAGCTGGAGCATGCAGATTTTTCTGTATACAACCAGCACATTCACAGCAGTCAGAACAGTCACATTTTATAAACAAATGAATAGTGGTGATCTGAAAGGCTGAGTTTGGACACGAGTGTGTGTGAACCGTTCGTCTGTTTCTCAAAGGCTTGCAGCTTGCTTGACGATAAATTGTTGTCACTTTGAGTGTGAGGAGAATCTACTAGTACCGCTACCTCTTGGGACTGCCTGGGTGTGCTCTAGTCTAATCACAGTAATGTCATATCCCATGCTGAGCAGAGGATTAGGATTTTCTGCTGATGGTCTACCATCCTTGAAGTGAACTGAACAAATGCGTGTGTGTGATTTTTGTTTCCAAAAGTTAATGACTCTTTAACCATCTCTGAAGACGGTAGAATGAATTAGAACAGTTGAAATCAACAATTCGCCATTTTTGAGTGTAAACTACTGCAACTCAGCTGGCCCGCGAACGGTGAATCACTCGCGCATGCACAACGGGAAACGTGAAAGGGTCTATTATATGAGAGCGCAAAGCCGTCGCAGTCAATCAAGGAAAAATTCAGATTAAATGTAAGGTGTTTAAATAGGGTACAAAACATCTATTTTAGTGTTTGTGAAAGAAATGAAATTTATTTCAAGAATTCCAGAATATTCACTTCGAGACAACCTTGATTGACTGCGACCTAGCATGTTTACCAAACATGGCAGCCCCCATAGCGGCCATCTTTTTTCTCACTTTTTTTTTACAACCAGTGGTGCAAAGTTCTTCTGATGCATATGCATGTATACATGTTACCATATGCTCTCATATAATTGTTTGTCGTTTTACTGTACGAATAAGATATCATTTTAAAGGGAGATAACTATAGGTAATTAAGAGTACACTCGTATAGACTCAGACCACTAAAATATTTCATTCAAATGATTGACTAAGTCATTTTATTTTGATTAATTGTTGCATGTCTATAACTGTCTAATTTTAGGTCTAGAATTAAACTTTGATTTCTCAAATTGATCTTTCTTCAGATTGGAAATACGATAAGTAAACTAAAACGTAACAAGATTGGTATTTGAATTTGAAGATATAATAATTGTTCAAAACAATGTTTGGTCTAGATTTGATATTTGGTGTCTGAAATTGCTTCTTCTTCCAGATTGTGCCAAACGATAAGAGATATAATTCTGAAAATAGTGGTTTTGTTTGTGTGCAGTGACAATCAAGCAGACGTTGATATAATGTAGTGGTCTACTTTCAATTTGACTATTTCAAAATTTTCACGGTCATGCTATATTGAATTTTTGTACAGAAACCAAGTATTGGCCAGGCCTTCGTGTGATATAGTAGAAAGTTTTCAATGTGATTTAACCAGGAAATAGAAGGAAAAGAATTGGGTATATAAAAACCCCTTGAGGCTTACCTCCCTTCAACCACTTAACTGTAGGCTACTCACTAACTTAGACTATAGGTTGGGGATTCAGAGTTCAATCCGTTGTTTTTGATGCAGGTTGGATGATCTGACATGGGAGAAGCATCTAGTCGCTCGGATAGGACAATGAACCGACCATGCCTCGTGTTCTATCCGAGCGACTAGACGCTTCTTCCATGTCTACGTTAAAGACCCCTTGACAGTCGTCAATCGTAAAAGGGCCAATTTCGCTGTCCTGGCAAAATTTCCCTCATTGCACACTGTATGACGTCCGTCTTCTGTATCCCATTGGGTGCTGAACAGTAGGACGTAAAACTCCATTAATTTCATTTTCCAATTCTCAAACATCTCTAGTCTCCTTTCTTAGGGTACATGACTTTATTGATATAACTGGCCATTGGAAGGGTTCCCTCCCATCAGTCATATAATAATAATATCTTTATTCGTACATGTAAGTACACACAAATACAGGGTCTATTTACAAGAGATCATTTGTTAATAAACAGTTGCATTAATTTTAAGTGATCATTCTATACATAAAAAGTTAATAATTTCATTAATTTGAGAGTAGTCGTGTTGTGAACCATCTCTATACAATATAAAATTTCTAATCATGTTACCTCTTCTAACATCCTCATCTTTATACGAGCATGTCTCAATTTGATGCATCTGAGATAGTATTTTTGAGATACCCATTTGTGCTAGATTATATTTACATATATTGAGATGCTGACAAATTAGGTTTATGTTATTGCACATAGTAGATTGACTTCCTTGTAATGCATGTTTGCTACAAATTCTTAGGCATTCATTGTCACTAACTAGAGAACTATATACAAACTTAATACATCGTTTATACAGTTGCGTTTTAATTGAAACATCATTACATATAATATTTAGAAGTTTATTATGGGTACGTGGTGAAATATTTAGTAGCTATCTGACCCTCTTCCGCCAAGCACAGTAAAAAGTCTCAATACTTTTGTGGGAGTAATCCCATAACTGACTTCCGTATAAGGGCATACAAAATGTTTTGGAAAGTTTGTATTTAATATCGGAAGATAAATAATGAACGTTTTTAAGAGTAACATTGACCTTGGTAATAAATGATCGAATTCCTTTATTTAAATGTTCATGTTTGGATGTGCTATTCAGCAAATTCCCTAAATGAGTATTAGACTCGACAACTTGAATAGTTTTATCATCAATAGTAATATTCTTGAACAATTGTAAACACGGAGGATTTCGAGGGAATATAATAATCTTGGATAATTTTAGATCATTCTCTTGCGAGTATTGATTACATACTTCTAAAAGCCTTATGAGTGCTCTTCTGCTAGGTGTAATC
>JAUJPP010000011.1:4318345-4338576 GCA_030562195.1 Nipponacmea schrenckii
TATAATGAAAAGTATTATCAGGTGTTTAGAAGCGTAAGTATTCTATAATGAAAAGTATTATCAGGTGTCTAGAAGAGTAAGTATATCATAATAGAGGCTACTGGGAACGTTAATCTCAATCCCTTTGGTATCATTACAATATAGAAATATGAAACTAAAATTGAATGGTTTGTGTTTATTTCTAAAGACTCTATTATAAAGTCAATAATTCAGCAAGGACAAAATATTGATTATTAAAAAATATTCACAAACTATAAAAGTGAATCTAAACTAAACATGTATTGAACATGACTAACAACCTACTCTATTGTGGTGTGTTATATAAATCATTTGTATATTTTAGTTTCTATAGAGAAGAAATCAACAAGTCAATTCTGGACAATTAAAACCTGTACTAAGCCTATATAATATAAATCTTTGCACATTTTGAAGCAAGTGACCTCAAGTGCCGCTACCTCCTGGGACTGCCTGGGTGTGCTCTAGTCTAATCACACCGGGATTAATGTCATATCCCATGCTGAACAGAGGATAAGGATTTTCTGCTGATGGTCTACCATCCTTGAAGTGAACTGAACAAATGCGTGTGTGTGATTTTTATTTCCAAAAGTTAATGACTCTTTAACCATCTCTGAAGACAGTTGTATGAATTAGAACAGTTGAAAACGCATCAATTCGCCGTTTTTGAGCGTAAACTACTGCAACTCAGCTGGCCGGCGAACGGTGAATCACTCGCGCATGCACAACGGGAAACGTGAAAGGGTTTATTATATATGAACTAATGGTACCTTGTATTGAACAATATCACTCGTTCACCTTAAAGATTACTCGATATTTTCAAAATAGAACAAGACAAGGTAAATTATTCTGATAGGTATTAAAATATATAATTGTTTGTCGTTTTACTGTACGAATAAAATATCATTTTAAAGGGAGATAACTATTGTTAATTGACAGTGCACTCGTATAGACTCAGACCACTAAAATATTTTACTCAAATGATTGATTAAGTCATTTTATTTTGATTAATTGTTGTCTATAACTGTCTAATTTTAGGTCTAGAATGGCAATTTGATTTCTGAAATTGATCTTTCTTCAGATTGGGAATACGATAACTAAACTAAAACGTAACAAGATTGGTATTTGAATTTGAAGATATAAACTTCTTTTACTTCTTTTTTACTTTTTTTTTTTTTCTAGTCCAAAATTTTCATGGTCATGCTATATTGAAATTCTGTACATAAACCAAGTATTGGCCAGGCTTTCATGTGATATAGTAGAAATTTTTCAAGGAGATTATTTGAAAAGTTTATATAAGGTTGAGTTTCGTGATTTAACATGGAAATAGAAGGGCATTTAAAAACCCTTGTGGCTTACCTCCCTTTACTTAAATGTCCTCATTAACTTGGACTACAGGATGAGGATTCTGAGTTCAATCCGTTGTTTTTGATGCAGGTCGGAGGTGCTGACATGGAAGAAGCGTCTAGTCGCTCGAATTAAACACTAAACCGACCGTGTTCTACAGGCTGTCTACGTTAAAGATCCCTTGACAGTTGTCAATCGTAAAAAGGGCCAATGTCGCTGTCATGACAAAATGCCCCTCATTGCACCCTGAAAGGCGTTTTCCGTTTTTCAGCAAAAGAGTAGAACTAAAACTCATTTCATTTCATATTCCCAAACATCTCCAGTTCCCTTTCTTAGGATTACATGAATCATTTTTTATTGATATAACTGGCTATTGGAAGGGTTCCCTCCCATCAGTCATATAGGTCACGTGTTATACATCTTATAACAACAGAGAATATACATGACTGGGAAACTAACCCCCTGTCTTCTACCTATCAATATATGGACTGTTCCACACAGATCAGATCATTATCTGTGTTTAAGTTTGAGTTATAGAGTTATAGAGAACTGTAAAGAAGAAAAGTAAGTGATAAACTAGTATCGTTTATTCAACATAATAAGTTATTATAAATATGAACCATGTTTAAAAATATTTAATAACATTATATTATGGTGTTTGTATCACATGTCTTCAAAAGGCTGAACTTTATCATCTGGTGGTTGGGTAGTAAAACATATTCAAATAAATTCTACCTTTTAGAATGAATACAAAATAGATTTATAAACCAGGTCAATAAGAGTATATTCTAAGAGGCGGTATCTAATTAAGTAGTATTTAATTATAATCAATAATTAACAAGTAGAAGATTATAATTTGTTATACACTGAGGTGAAGGTGAATACAACACCTCATATAAAACTATTTATGAGGGATAAAGGGAACCACCGTCCTATATTTATTAAAAAGAGATGGTGTCTTTAACTAATCATGACGTGAGATGTAAACGGGAAGACAAGAAATCACTGATATAAAACGATATATACAATTACAAATATTTATAATATATGGTAAGTATAAAATAAAAACTTATAGAATAGATATAATCTTATACTAGACATAAATATTAACAATTATTAACAAAGAAATACAAAAGTTAATCTATACTTTAATTTTTAGGTGGTATGAGTTAATCTATAATTAATTTCTAGTTGGTATGAGTTGAAAAGTTAATCTATAATTTATTTCTAGTTGGTATGAGTTGAAAGGTTAATCTATAATTTATTTCTAGTTGGTATGAGTTGAAAGGTTAATCTATAATTTATTTCTAGTTGGTATGAGTTGAAAGGTTAATCTATAATTTATTTCTAGTTGGTATGAGTTGAAAGGTTAATCTATAATTTATTTCTAGTTGGTATGAGTTGAAAGGTTAATCTATAATTTATTTCTAGTTCGTGTGAGTTGAAAGGTTAATCTATAATTTATTTCTAGTTGGTATGAGTTGAAAGGTTAATCTATAATTTATTTCTAGTTGGTATGAGTTGAAAGGTTAATCTATAATTAATTTCTAGTTGGTATGAGTTGAAAGTTTAATATATAATTTATTTCTAGTTGGTATGAGTTGAAAAGTTAATCTATAATTTATTTCTAGTTGGTATGAGTTGAAAGGTTAATCTATAATTTATTTCTAGTTGGTATGAGTTGAAAGGTTAATCTATAATTAATTTCTAGTTGGTATGAGTTGAAAGTTTAATATATAATTTATTTCTAGTTGGTATGAGTTGAAAAGTTAATCTATAATTTATTTCTAGTTGGTATGAGTTGAAAGGTTAATCTATAATTTATTTCTAGTTGGTATGAGTTGAAAGGTTAATCTATAATTAATTTCTAGTTGGTATGAGTTGAAAGTTTAATATATAATTTATTTCTAGTTGGTATGAGTTGAAAAGTTAATCTATAATTTATTTCTAGTTGGTATGAGTTGAAAGGTTAATCTATAATTTATTTCTAGTTGGTATGAGTTGAAAGGTTAATCTATAATTTATTTCTAGTTGGTATGAGTTGAAAGGTTAATCTATAATTTATTTCTAGTTGCTAAGAGTTGAAAGGTTAATCTATAATTTATTTCTAGTTGGTATGAGTTGAAAGGTTAATATATAATTTATTTCTAGTTGGTATGAGTTGAAAGGTTAATCTATAATTTATTTCTAGTTGGTATGGGTTGAAAGAATAATCTATAATTTATTTCTAGTTGCTAAGAGTTGAAAGGTTAATCTATAATTTATTTCTAGTTGGTATGAGTTGAAAGGTTAATCTATAATTTATTTATAGTTGGTATGAGTTGAAAGGTTAATCTATAATCTATTTCTAGTTGGTATAAGTTGAAGGGTTTTAGTAATTTTACGGACTAAACTCTATTTTAATATATTTTGATAATTCGTTTAATATCGAACTGAATAACAAACTGGTTGTTAGAATTTAAATAACCTTTGCTTTTGTCAGTGAGTTCATTCAAGCTTATAGGAAAAGTTCTACTCCATTCACGGAAACTATGAATTCGCTCGTCACTATATGTTTTAGTTATAGTTTGACTATCATCATCAATATGTAATACACTGAGTTGATAATCAATCAAACAATTGTTTAGATCAGGGGTGTTTTCTGGTAATAGTTCAATATTAATTGATGAATCATAACCAAAACACCCACTTACAACACACCCATTTACCAGGTTTTTGCTTTTAAACTTACTCTTATACTGTTATACACACGGCGTTCTATACCATTCAAATAATCCCAAAAAGACCGTCTGGACTTCATAACATCACCGATATCAAATATAAACTGATACGAACCTGGTATGTAAAATGTCTTGGAAATAACAGACCCTACCTTATCTATATCTAAACTAACATTTCTTTTCTCCACCCACTGTAAATACCTTAAACACAGTCTATAATCTTTCTCGTCCTGTTTTACTATTTCTAACAAACGAGGCAATGTTTGTAAAATATTTAATGTTGTTTCAGTTGCTGGTGAAATATTTGATTTCGTATTACCTTCTAATAAATTTATTTCACTTGTTATTTCATTTCTCTATCTTCTACTTTCTTCCTATTTTCTTCCAAATTATTTCTGATGTCTTTTTTAATCTGTTTACAACCTTTTCTTAAATCAGAAACAATTTGTTCAGTTTTTTCAGTCACTTTAGCACAGGAATCTTCACACAAAGATTTCATTTCTTCAAATGATTCTAATAATGAAGTACGAGTTTTCTCCAGGTCCTTTATTCTGTTTAGGATCATATTTTGTGAACGTTCAAGTTTTTCTATGGCTTTATTCCGTGTTTCGTCACATTCTATATCCAATCTTTCATGTTCTTTGTGTTGTTCTAATATACACTTTGAACACAATCCTATATTACAATTATTACAGTAATAATCCACCTCTTTCTTTTTGTGGTTTAGACAGTTTGGTTGTGTTGTTGAGGGAGGTTGTGTTGATGAAAGATTGAAGTCGGTAGTAAACGCCTCAGCACCACCTGAGGCCATTTTATTCTTATAAACTTAAAAAGGCCTACCTATTATGAAGTTTCCACGATTTATCTAGTCACATGTATGGAAACTTTATTTATTCCATATAGTTCCATATTAACTTAAACAGCAATAAGAACTAAAGTGTTTTTTCTGTCCTAGTTGAAATACTAACAACTCAATAATGTTGTACTTGAATTATCACTTCTATATAAAGTTTAATCAACAATCACCACTCAAGTTTTTTTTTCTGTCCTGGTTGAAATACTAACGGGTAATTTTGTACCTGTATATATACCTGGCAACAATCACCAAATAAATACAGTTTCTAAGAATAATCTAGTCACGTGCTTCCAGTTTTAAATTGAGGTCATTCAATAAATAGCTGTGAATATCAGGTATAAATATATATAATATTACAGATATGTCACAGTGACCCATATGATAAATCTTATTTTTCTGTTTATAGAAACACCAGGCGTCACCTACCAACTCTATATTCTATAGAGAAGTCGACTTTTATTTAACAAATACCAGATATCACCTAACTCTGGGTTAAATTCTAGAGAGTGGTCCACTCTTGTACTATTGTCTGCTTATAGAAATACTAGATATCACCAAACTCTGGGTTGAATTCTAGAGAGTGGTCCACTGTTGTACTATTGTCTGTTTATAGAAATACTAGATATCACCTAACTCTGGGTTAAATTCTAGAGAGTGGTCCACTGTTGTACTATTGTCTGTTTATAGAAATACTAGATATCACCTAACTCTGGGTTAAATTCTAGAGAGTGGTCCACTGTTGTACTATTGTCTGTTTATAGAAATACTAGATATCACCTAACTCTGGGTTAAATTCTAGAGAGTGGTCCACTCTTGTACTATTGTCTGCTTATAGAAATACTAGATATCACCAAACTCTGGGTTGAATTCTAGAGAGTGGTCCACTGTTGTACTATTGTCTGTTTATAGAAATACTAGACATCACCTAACTCTGGGTTATATTCTAGAGAATTATCCACTATTGTACTATTGTCTGTTTATAGAAATACTAGATATCACCTAACTCTGGGTTAAATTCTAGAGAGTGGTCCACTGTTGTACTATTGTCTGTTTATAGAAATACTAGACATCACCTAACTCTGGCATATATTTTAGAGGGTAGTCAATTGTTGTTCTACTGTCTTCTTATAGAAATACCAGACATCACCTATTATATTATCGGTTATATTCTAGAGGTTGTAATATTATCAGTTTTTTAGAAAGAAGATGCATTGCCTAACATAATCCCTCCACCCCATTCAAATAAAAAAATATTTCTCAAATGTCGGTTCCTAGAAACTGCCGAGCTAACTAAAGAATTACAATATCTCCCATGAATCATCTAGTCATATGATTTTATTAATTTAAATATCATTAGGAATACAGGTTATTCAATGTATAGAAGGCGACCCTTATATAACTGTATAAAGTACATAATCTTTAAATGACTTTTAGAAGTAGATGAAATGTTATATAACAAAACGCTATTATGGATATTATACTACTTCTCTTTAATTTAGGCAACGTTTCAATTCACATACAGGAATCTTTATCAAGCAATGATAAATTGATATCAATTGCTTGATAAAGATTCCTGTATGTGAATGGAAACGTTGCCTAAATCAAAGATAAGTAGTATATGTAGCACTTCTAGATGTTTTAATGACTTCACGTTGTGTTTTATAATTCTTTATTAGGTATAGATCTTCTAAAAGGTGGTGAGAGAGAGATATCGGAGATTGGTGGCGGTGAATCCTATGTTCTGGCTCCCGGTCCAGGCTTGACAGGCTCTCTTATACCACGACCTGGACCCTGGATGCCCAACATGCAGGCTATTGGCTGGCGTAGCTTTAATGCAAGCTGTCCACTTCAAACATGCATGCCCAGTCAGCATTAATCTAGATTAATAATCAAGGACACTCTCTCATCACCTTTACAGTGAAAACAATAACATAATATATCAAATAATTTCTAGCTAAATTAAAGGGACTACATCAGAACCTATAAAGTGTCACAATACTCCCATTGTCAGGAGACCAATAGTCCTAAACACTATTTGTCAGTAACTTTCTATAGAAACTAATCACATGGTTCTGAATGTAGCCCTGACAGATATATGAAAGCAAATAAAAAGCAGAGCGCGAATAAACACATAAACACATAAACACGAACAAACATCGGTAGGAGTTCAAGCACACTCCAATAACTCACGATAATATAATATCCGATGCCACAAACACGAGAGACACAGAATCCAACATTGGTTTCACTCAACAGAATATCCAAACGGTGTCCACCAGCTTTAGCAACAGGAACGGAATACGGTCCATATAATCTATTATCTGCTTTCACTGGAACCCAGGAACAATGCCACATGTTCTATAATTTATTACTGGAACAACTAGAACAAGATCATTTATTTGAGGTATTGATCTTACTAGAACAACTGGAACAAGATCAATTATTTGACATATTGATCTTACTGGAACAACTAGAACAAGATTAATTATTTGACATATTGATCTTACTGGAACAACTGAAACAAGATCAATTATTTTACGTATTGATCTTACTGGAACAACTAGAACAAGATCAATTATTTGACGTATTGATCTTACTGGAACAACTAGAACATTTTCAATTATTTGACGTATTGATCTTACTGGAACAACTAGAACATTATCAATTATTTGACGTATTGATCTTACTGGAACAACTAGAACAAGATTAATTATTTGACGTATTGATCTTACTGGAACAACTGGAACAAGATCAATTATTTGACATATTGATCTTACTGGAACAACTAGAACAAGATCAATTATTTGACATATTGATCTTACTGGAACAACTGAAACAAGATTAATTATTTGACGTTTTGATCTTACTGGAACAACTAGAACATAATCAATTATTTGACGTTTTGATCTTACTGGAACAACTGGAACAAGATCAATTATTTGACGTATTGATTGAGTAGGGGTGGATATAAAACTGCATATTTTATCTATATTCATGTTAAAACTAGTTATTATTCCCGAGAAATAACTTGTTGATATCTTCTCCCAAGATTGAAATTGTCTGTTTATAACTGTATATAGTACATGTTGATATAAAACTATATATTTTATCTATATTTTCATGTTAAAACTAGTTAATATTTCCTTATTGTTATCGTAACTATAGAATCGATAAACAACATTTTTCATGTCTTTGTTTCCCTAGTTGAAATAAACATAACGCCAACCTCATGCGGCCATATGTACATGGCAAATTTATTCTAACTGACCATTTTATTAAAGACTTTTTAATTATACCAATTAAAAGATACAACCTGCAAGACAGAGTTATTGGATGGACCAACTTGTAAAATCTCACCCAAATAACCCAATAATCTACCATGATAACCAGATAATATGTTTCATTACATTCTACAACCAGACTGCCACCATTACCTCATATGTCATTAAACACTATTATCGGTAGCTTCAAGCAGACAATGGGCAGGTTAATATATAAAGTATGGTCTATTATCAGTAGCTTCAAGCAGACAATGGGCAGGTTAATATATAAAGCATGGTCTATTATCCGTAGCTTCAAGTAGATAACGAGCAGGTTAATATATAAAGTATGGTCTATTATCAATAGCTTCAAGCAGACAATGAGCAGGTTAATATATAAAGTATGGTCTATTATCAGTAGCTTCAAGCAGACAATGAGCAGGTTAATTTATAAAGTATGGTCTATTATCAGTTGCTTCAAGTAGACAATGAGCAGGTTAATTTATAAAGTATGGTCTATTATCAGTAGCTTCAAGCAGACAATGGGCAGGTTAATTTATAAAGTATGGTCTATTATCAGTAGCTTCAAGCAGACAATGGGCAGGTTAATTCATAAAGTATGGTCTATTATCAGTAGCTTCAAGTAGACAATAAGCAGGTTAATTTATAAAGTATGGTCTATTATCAGTAGCTTCAAGCAGACAATGAGCAGGTTAATTTATAAAGTATGGTCTATTATCAGTAGCTTCAAGTAGACAATGAGCAGGTTAATTTATAAAGTATGGTCTATTATCAGTAGCTTCAGGCAGACAATGAGCAGGTTAATGTATAAAGTATGGTCTAGTATCAGTAGCTTCAGGCAGACAATGAGCAGGTTAGTTTATAAAGTATGGTCTATTATCAGTAGCTTCAGGCAGACAATGAGCAGGTTAATTTATAAAGTATGGTCTATTAATAATAGCTTCAAGCAGACAATGGGCAGGTTAATTTATAAAGTATGGTCTATTATCAGTAGCTTCAAGCAGACAATGGGCAGGTTAATTCATAAAGTATGGTCTATTATCAGTAGCTTCAGGCAGACAATGAGCAGGTTAATTTATAAAGTATGGTCTATTAATAATAGCTTCAAGCAGACAATGGGCAGGTTAATTTATAAAGTATGGTATATTATCAGTAGCTTCAAGCAGACAATGAGCAGGTTAATTTATAAAGTATGGTCTATTATCAGTAGCTTCAAGCAGACAATGGGCAGGTTAATTCATAAAGTATGGTCTATTATCAGTAGCTTCAAGTAGACAATAAGCAGGTTAATTTAGAAAGTATGGTCTATTATCAGTAGCTTCAGGCAGACAATGAGTAGGTTAATTTATAAAGTATGGTCTATTATCAGTAGCTTCAAGCAGACAATGAGCAGGTTAATTTTTATAGTATGGTATATTATCAGTAACTTCAAGCAGACAATGAGCAGGTTAATGCATAAAGTATGCATCAAACACCATAGGAGAATAGACCAATCTTTCACATTGTTAATAACCCTCTGATTCTGTTAGTAAAGTCTACAATAAATATGGTTAACTTATACATAGTTCTCCTATGGTATTTGATGCATTTATTCATTAATCTGTAGCTTGCTTTAAGAGTAATGTTTTCAGCTTTAATAGAGGCTACTGGAAACGTTAATCTCTATCCCTTTGGTATTATTACAATATAGAAATATGAAACTAAAATTGAATGGTTTGTGTTTATTTCTAAAGACTCTATTATAAAGTCAATAATTCAGCAAGAACAAAATATTAATTATTTAAAAATATTCACAAACTATAAAAGGGAATCTAAACTAAACATGTATTGAACATGACTAGCAACCTACTCTATTGTGGTGTGTTATATAAATCATTTGTATATTTTAGTTTCTGTAAAGAAGAAATCAACAAGTCAATTCTGGAGAATTAAAACCTGTACTACGCCTATATAATATAAATCTTTGCACATTTTGAAGCATGTGATCTGAATAATAGATTAAAAGTTTATCGTGCCTTCAAGTTTTAAGCTAATTCTTTATCTAAAAATTCTTTCAATTTATTGTCTATGGTTGCATGGAAACAGTGTTTTTCAGACAAAAATCTGCTGTATGGTCAGGATTGTAATATATAGTTTGTTTAAAGTTAATAATTCCTGGTCAAATAAGAACTGTGTTGGAGAGACTTTCTTTTTATTACTATGCGGTTTTACTCCTTAGAGTGGTGCCTGTTTAAAGAACATCAGACATCATCTAACTCTGGGTTATATTCTAGAGAGTGGTCCACTGTTGTACTATTGTCTGTTTATAGAAACACCAGACATCACCTAACTCTGGGCTATATTCTAGAGAGTGATATACTGTTGTACTATTGTCTGGGTTATATTCTACAGGTTCATTGTTGTAGTATGTCTGACTGGATATAGAAATATCAACATCACACAACTCACCCTTTTTCCTTCCCAGGAAAATTTTGAAAATCAGGATCAATTCCCGTGTATCTGTTGCCATTCTGGATAGCCATCTCCTTTCATTTGCTAGCCCCCCCCCCCACTGGATCCGCGCCTACTTGTGTGGATTGAAGGCGAACGTAGGCCATCGGAATGGGGAACCCAGGCATGGGAGTACAATATGAAAAGAAGCGGTAAATGTAATATCGAACCATTAAAGACATGTTAGAGCCTTTGATTAGTTAAATAATATTCACAATGCATTAGTACAATTCTTATACACAGGACATCACCATCTCAATTATTATCATCTCTAGATATAGAGATTACTCTACCAGAATTACCGTGGCTCCTCAATTACCCCTTGTGTTTCCATGACTCCCTTCATTACCCCCCAGTGGATCAAGGGGCTCTCCCGGTTGAGAAACACTGCTCTATATTGTTATTTACTGTTGTACTTTTACGATATTGACATATAAAATCACGAAGCGGAGTGACATCGACACGTTTATACTATTTCTACTTAAATCGTTTCAATCATTCTCCCGGGAACAATGTTTAAACAAATTCTTAAATAATCATAACTTTGACTATTGAATTTACTAATAATTTTACATTTTAAAGGACCCTCTTACACATATCAGATATATAAAACCGATCCTAAAAGGTGTAAAAGCAACCACTTTTTAATATAGTGAAATGAATATACTGTAAATCAAGTTAGTCCAATAATTGGGATACTGCGGACTGACGTAACATATTCAACAAGTTGTAGAGAGATGATTGTGAACGATATAAAAATAATTAATACAGTATTCTGTCGTCACAAACTACATCTCATCAGTTTACAATTTCTCATCTCAAACATGTCTAGGGAGCCACGGTGGTTCAGTGGGTTGATTGCTTTCTCACTAACTTGAGGGACAAGGGTTCAAACTCTGCAAAAAATCTAGTCACATTCTTCCCTAAAGTGACTCATAGAGATATCATTTACATAATTTGATATTCAGCAATAAAATACCGCCTTTCAATATTATACCGTCTTTGAATATAATAACTTCTTTCGATATAATAATCCTTTCAATATGCATAACTTGACCTCAAGTTGACCTCTAGTTTAAAATTGAGGTATATCAATAAATGATCTTTTGGATTTTCTTATAATCTAGTCACCTGCTTCAATTTCCCTAAAATGACTCATACAGATCTCATTTAGATAAAACATCGTTTAATATAATACCATTTTGCATCATAATAAAGTCTTCAATGCATAACTTGTACAGTAGACTCCCAGTTTTGAGGTCATTTAATAAATACCTGTGAATATCAGGTATAAATATATTAGATATGTCACAGTGACCTATATTAGAACAACTATAAATCGCCTAACTCTGGGTTATATTCTAGAGGGTGGTTCACTGTTGTACTATTGTCTGTTTATAGAAACACCAGACGTCACCTAACTCTGGGTTATATTCTAGAGGGTGGTCCACTGCTAGACTATTACTGTCTTTTTATAGAAACAACAGTCACCACTGCAGAGGTGTTTATAGGAAACATGTTTTGGTGGTGGGGGAGGGAGTCGGTTATAGGAAATGTTAGGTGTGTGTGTGGGGTGAGGGGGGGGGGGGGGTTCTCGCTAAGTAGGGGGGGACATAATTGTCAAGGTGGGTAATTCTTTATTATCGGTCAGAACAATTTGTACGTAGAAGTAAACATACATTTGACGGTGAGTCTACACTAACAATATCACTGGATGTAGATTCGTTTATCTCAAGTCGACGTTTATCAAGATATTTGTCCATTTGGCACATGCCCTTTGAAGGTAGTGGTTAGTGTCCTTCCTTTGGTGGTTTTTATATAAGGTTCTTTAACAGATGTGATAATAACTTGATCCAACTATAGAATGTCTGTGATGTCAGGCTACCACTCACTCCAAAAATATCAGATAAAAACTCAAAAGTTAGATTTAACCTTAGCTTCATAAGTGTTAATATTAATTCATGCTTAATACTAATCTTCCTACGTGGACCTGGTTTACCTTTACTAAAGTAGTGTACACACTACAACATTTCTGCAACATTGAATGGTTTGTGTTTATTTCTAAAGACTCTATTATAAAGTCAATAATTCAGCAAGGACAAAATATTAATTATTAAAAAATATTCACAAACTATAAAAGTGAATCTAAACTAAACATGTATTGAACATGACTAACGACCTACTCTATTGTGGTGTGTTATATAAATCATTTGTATATTTTAGTTTCTATAGAGAAGAAATCAACAAGTCAATTCTGGACAATTAAAACCTGTACTAAGCCTATATAATATAAATCTTTGCACATTTTGAAGCATGTGACCTGAATAATAGATTAAAAGTTTATTGTACCTTCAAGTTTTAAGCTATTTCTTTTTCTAAACATTCTTTTACTTTATGGTCTATGGTTGCATGTGTAACAGATATATGTTCAAATATGCATAATCTAATTTGGATATAACTTCAAGCTCAAATATCTAATACGCTAATGTGTGGGTTAACTTCAATAATCCATTGCTTGGTTTAGGCTACACTATGACCTAGATATAAACTATGATGTTATAGAAGTTCCTGTCTGTCCTCCATTTTAACATGTATTAAAATCCATCTTATTTTAAAAAGATAAACTTATTCATTTATATGAAATCCCTACATGGTGTCAGAAGTGGTCAAAGATGAGTTCAAACAACATTCCAGTACCTAAACCTCTGAGTTTGGAAGGAAATAAGGCAGAAAACTGGCGTAAGTGGCTGCAAAGTTATAAACTTTATATGAAGAGCACAGAAAAAGACAAGAAGGATGAAGCCATACAGTGTGCTACGTTTTTGACAATAGCTGGTCCACAAGCTATAGAAGTGTTTAACACATTCACTTTTACTGATGCAGAAACTGATAAGATTGAGCCACTGATAACAAAGTTTAAAGACCACTGTGCCCCACCTAAGAATTTAACAGTGGAGAGAAGTATTTTCTTTGCCAGAAAACAACAGTCAGGGGAAACATTCGACTCATTTTTGACAGATTTAAAGTTACTTGTAACTGATTGTGAATTTAGAGACCTAACAGATGGAATAATAGTAAATGGAATTGTGAGTGGTATTAAATCAGAACAGAAAAGGGGGGAAGATTATTGAGAGAGCCAGGAAATTTATCATTAGATAGAGCAGTTGAAATTTGTAGAGCTGCAGAAGCATCAGCTGATCAATTAAAGGTGCTTTCTTCAAGTAGTCAAGAAGAAAAAGTTACACATGAAGTAAACAGACACCCAAATGTGAAACATAAAAGGGGAGGTAACTCAACTAAATTTGACAGTAAACAGAGAAGTTTTAATAAAGTTCAACCTCAACATAGTAAAGGGTCGATCATCATTTAATAAATATAGAGATTCGAGTCAAAGATATCAAAAATACAGGCCCTATGTGTAGTAGATGTGGATATCGTCATGAGTTTAATAGCCGTTGTTCAGCTAAAGGAGAGACATGTTACAAATGTAATGGTTCAGATCATTTTGCTCGATGTTGTCGTAGTAAATCTTCAAAGAAAGTGCATGAAGTGAAAACAGATATGATCATGATTTTTATGTTGATGCAGTGGATACAGTACTGATAGACTCAAAACCTTGGATAATTCCTCTCCAAGTGAATGGAACAGTTATACCTCTTAAAATGGACACAGGTGCTGACCCAGATATTTTAAGTAAAAGTGACTTTGATAAATTAAATCAAAAGGCTAAACTGAATAAATCAAATGTGAAATTAACAGCATATGGTGGAAGTGACATAGCAGTAGTAGGACAGAGTATCTTAGAAATTGATCATAAAGGAAAGAAATATAGAAACTTATTTGTAATTTGTGATGGTAATGTTCAACCCTTGTTAGGCAGAAAAACCTGTGAAAGACGGGGGGTTAATTAAAAGAGTTTTTGTAGTTAATGAAGCTATTAAACCAGACGTTAATGACTATACTAAGAAAATTTTAAAGGGGAATATGATGATTTATTTAAAGGCTTAGGTCAATTACCAGGTCAAGTCAAGATCAAACTTAAACCAGGCTCTGTTCCAGTTGTAGAACCCTGTAGAAAAGTACCGTTTCCAGTATACGACAAGGTCAAAGAAGAACTTATCAGAATGGAATCTTTAAATGTGATAAAAAAAAGTCAATGAACCAACTGAGTGGGTTAATGGTTTAGTTCCTATTTACAAATCCTCAGGAAAGCTTAGAATATGCTTAGCCCCCCCGCAATTTAAACAAATGTATACAACGTGAACATTTTAAACTTCCAACAAGAGACGAAATAATGTCTAAGTTTAGTGGTCCCCCAAATATTCTCAAAATTGGATGCAGCAAGCGGATTTTGGCAGCTGTGCCTTGATGAAGACAGTTCCAGACTTTGTACCTTTAATACTCCTTTTGGAAGATACCGTTATCTTCGACTTCCATTTGGTATCTCCAGTGCCCCGGAGATTTACCATAGAACTGTACATGATATATTCGAACATATTCGTGGAGTTGATACTTCCATGGATGATATAATAGTTTGGGGTTCAAATCAGGAAGAACATGACCGCAGACTGAAACAAGTGTTAGAAACTGCTAGAAAAGTAGGCCTAGTTCTTCAAAAGGATAAATGTGAATTTAATGTTCCAGAACTAACTTTTTTTAGGTGAAACAATTTCATCTGATGGGTTGAAACCAGACAGTAGAAAAATTCAGGCAATTCAAGAATTTCAAAGACCAACCTGTAAGAAAGACATTCAAAAGATTTTTAGGAATGATAAACTTTCTAGGAAAATACATCAAAGATTTGTCAACAAAAACACATCCACTTAGAATATTATTGGATAAAAACAATCAGTGGGAATGGACAGATGTACAAGAAAATGCATGGAATAACTTGAAAAATGATATTTCTAGTGAACCAGTGCTACAATTTTATGACTCTGAAAAACCTATAAAAATATCAGGAGATGCAAGCCAAAGTGGATTAGGTGCAGTCATTCTACAAAGAGTTAATGATTAATGGTTACCTGTGGCGAATGCTTCCAGAGCATTGACAAAAGCTGAATGTAGATATGCGCAGATCGAAAAAGAGGCTCTAGCCATGACTTTTGCATGCGAGAGGTTCCATCAATTTATTTATGGAAGAACTTTTGAGGTGGAAACCGACCATAAACCATTAGAGGCTATTTTTACTGAAGCTTTAAATGACTCGCCTCCAAGAATACAAAGATTTCGACTAAGATTACAGAAATATGATCTTAAAGTATCCTATACTCCTGGTAAAAATATGTACTTAGCAGATTGTTTATCCAGAGCTTATAATCCAGTTAAAGTTGAAAGTTCAACTGAATTTGAAGTGGAGCAGTATGTTAATAATGTGATGTCAAAATTGCAAGTAGCTGATGAGAGACTCCAAGAAATTAGAGAAGTTTCGGCTGAAGATCCAGTATTTATATGTCTGATGAAAGCTATTTATGATGGATGGCCAAGTTGTAAGAAATTATGTCTAATTGAAATTTCTGAATATTGGAACTATAGAGATGAACTTTCAGTGATCAATGGTGTAGTATTCAAAGGCCCCTAAAGTGGTAATTCCTTTGAAGATGAGGCAGGATATGTTATCTAAAATTCATAGAGGACATTTAGGTGAAAACAAATGTAAGAGTAGAGCACGTAAAGTTTTGTTTTGGCCCAGGATGAGTCAAGACATTGAAAATGAAGTGAAACATTGTGATTTGTGTATAAAATATCGTGATAGTCAACAAAATGAACCATTGATGTCACATCCAGTTGCTAGAAAAACCATGGCAAAAGGTTGCTACTGATCTTTGCTATATAGACACTAAAACTTACCTTGTACTTGTGGATTACTAAATTTAACATTTTTCCCGAAATTTGCTTATTAAATGGATCTGCAAGTAAGCCTGTCATTCAAGCATTGAAATCTATATTTGCTCGTCATGGAGTCCCCCGATGAACTTGTAAGTGACAATGGTCCGTGCTATAACAGTTATGAATTTAAACAATTTTCAAGAGAATGGTCTTTTGTACACACAACCTCAAGTCCCTTATACCCAAGATCTAATTGCCTTGCTGAAAAAACAGTGCAAACTGTAAAACGAATACTTAAAAAAGCTTCAGAACAACATGAAGACCCTTACCTAGGATTACTGGTATACAGAAGTACACCATTACCTTGTGGAAATTCCCCCCGCTCAAACCCCCTAATGGGTCGTAGAATTCGTTCAAATTTACCAAAAAACAGATGATCTTTTAAGTGTTAACAATAATGATATTGTAAAGTATAAACAGTATGAAAAAAGTCGACAAAAGTATTATCATGACCGAAGGAGTAGTCGCCCTTTGCTACCTCTGAGTCCAGGTTCAATAGTTAGGCTGAAATTTGATGGTAGATGGACTGAACAGGGTACAGTTATACAAGAAGTCGCACCCAGATCATACCTTATAGAGACTTTAAGTGGTTCAGTTTATCGTCGAAATAGAAGAGACTTACTATTTATTCCTGGTGATAGTCTCAAACCTACCAACTTACCTGATGAACCACGTAAACATCAGCCAGTGGTTTTAACAACCAAATCAAAATATTCCACAGGAGAGAGATAATGTAGAAAATCCTGTATTAAATCAAGTTCCAGAAGAAAATCAAGAAAGACCCAATATAATCCAACCTTCTAGATTACCTATACCAACCAGTGTGAAAACTAGATCTGGAAGAACAGTGAAACCACCTATTAGACTTATAGAAACGGTGTAGACTGTGTAATAGGACAATTCAAAGTGATTTCTAATAGGAATTAGAAACTGCAAATAGTGGTTTTAAATCTTTATTTTATTTTCAGCTGAGAACAATTTGAATTTAATTGAGAGACTCTTAAGTGAAATTTATTTGATGTTTTATAGTGTAATTTAAACCATAGCATGTTTTGAAATTTAAATTATGGTATTATCTTATATTTGAAAAAAGGGAGATGTAACAGATATATGTTCAAATATGCATAATCTAATTTGGATATAACTTCAAGCTCAAATATCTAATACGCTAATGTGTGGATTAACTTCAATAATCCATTGCTTGGTTTAGGCTACACTATGACCTAGATATAAACTATGATCTAATATCCAATTTCTTCTTTTACTCTAGGATATATTCCTTAGAGTGGTACCTGTTTAAAGGGATAATACTTCTTAGAATGAACATAAAATTTGAAAATATTAAATTTGGTCAGTAAGAGCTCTATTCATGAGTAAATATGCCTGCTACCATATATAACATAAAAAATAAATATCCAAACAAACTAAGTATGAATAAAGATGCATTTGATTATTGAAAAAAGCTTAATAAATTGAGACGCAGTTTTGCCAGTTTTTCAAGATTTTAAGAGATTCTGTTACTTTATGACACCAGGTAAGTTCACTTATAAATATATAGTCATATGACCATTCTTGATAACTTAAATTTTATGTTCATTCTAAGACCTATTATCCCTTTAAACTAGGGGCGCTCATTAGGGGCCATTTTAAAGTGCGTAATTTTTAAATATCTGTCAGAACAATTTGTCCGTAGAAGTTAACATATATTTGACGGTGGGTCTAAACTAACAATAGTTAGACTTTTAGTCTGGATGTAGATTCGTTCATCTCAAATGATATTTGTCCATTGGGCGACTTGATATAGGAAGATATTAGACTCGCTAATCTAAAGTTACTGGGTTGATGAAAGATCTCAGCACCAATTATTTATTTTAAAAGAACTAAAAAAAACCTTTGATAATTATCATATGATTCATATCGAATCTTGGTGATTAAAATTGACTATAAGTATAGGTTAATGGTCGAAAGTTTGTTAATAAGTCTAATAATGACCGTTGATGAGGACCGAAGGTCCGAGTTATACGGTCATTATTAGATGCATTGACAAACTTGAGATCCATTAACCAACTTAAAATACAGATTAACAAAAAACAGCTCACTATAAACTCACTAGAGTTTTATTTACAAACAAAACCTGAAATCAAAACGTTTAAGCCCTTTAGTACAAGAATCATCCATATTCAGACTATGTGACAGTAACAATGAACCAACCAATATGGCAGCATCTGGTGTTTCGAAAAAAGTTTCATTTTTTGATTCCTTAATACTTATATAAATCAAAAGTAAAGAAGTTCTAATGAATGGGAAAACTTTGTCAGTTTGTCTAATAATTCCCGAATTAACTCATAATCGGCCTAATTACGTTGGAAATACCTAGCTAACATCTACCAGAACTATCCATAAAACACAGATGGACCTTCCTGTGTCCTGTGTCCACATAACGTTAAATAAATTATGAATACACGATTAACAATGAAAAAACGCCTAATTTATCAATAGGTATGCTTATTTGACAAGATTTGAAATACAACTTTAATCGATGCTGACAGATTTCGCCCTAATTAAAAATTAATTATCTTTTTCATTTGGAAGTAAGGATTTGAAGATAAACTTTAAGTTTTAATTGGACGTAACATTGAACACTATACATTTTGAAACCTGGATTAGTTCTCTGAATAAAGTATGAGTGAATTTAATGTGAGTAGTAGTCAGACTAATCCCCATTCGTTGTGGGCAAGTGGCTGATATTTAGAGTCCAATATTGACTTTAATATTGGACTCTTGGCCACTTGCCAGTACCAATATGTTGGATATTGGTACGCAAAAAACAAAGGGTGACATCACATCTGTATTTTAATACAGGATATAACAGGTTTGGTCATGTGATCAAATATAAAGGGGTATTCAGTTCTATATATATTTTAAAACTGTCTCTTGTTATACTGTAACGACGACTATAATTATTCATTATCAGAATTTTTTTTAGGGTATTTCCCTATAGAAACTAGCCGAGTGACGCTGTATCTAAAGTGTCTTAAACCATTTAATCATATTGATTGCCCTCTCTACACGTATCCTTAGGTTTGCCACCTTTTCATAACCTTTCAGTTTTCATAACCTTTTCTCTGGACATCTGTGGGTACAGGAAAGACCCTGTAATATTAAGTCACCTGGTTGTATTGTATTTAAGTACCCAGAGTTTAGAACTACATGCTTATCACTGGTTCTCCCACCCCAAGCTTTTGACTGAAACTGTATAATTACAGTTGGTGAAATGTCTACTAAGACCTTCACAGTATTGAGGTGTTTGTAGTCTGAGCAAGTAGCTGTTTGAACATCAAGGCTGATTGGTCTTTCAATAAAAAAACTCGGAACAGTCAATTATTCCTCTTGCATTTAGCACATGCTCCTTGAAGGAAGTGGGTAGTGTCCTTTTCACCTCTTCCTTTGGTGGTTTGTATATAAGGTTCTTTAACAGATGTGATAATAACTTGATCCAACTATAGAATGTCTGTGATGTCAGGCTACCACTCACTCCAAAAATATCAGACAAAAACTCAAAAGTTAGATTTAACCTTAGCTTCATAAGTGTTAATATTAATTCATGCTTAATACTAATCTTCCTACGTGGAC
>JAUJPP010000011.1:4339076-4360169 GCA_030562195.1 Nipponacmea schrenckii
TTTTTGTCAGATTTTGTAATTGAATGCACTAAGAACTGTTTAGGCTCATTATCTTTCACATTTAGCATGTTTTTTAAGTGTTTAATCCTCAGCTTGAGCTTGCAGATTTGAAGTTGTTTCTGTATACAACCAGCACATTCACAGCAGTCAGAACAGTCACATTTTATAAACAAATGAATAGTTGTGATCTGAAAGGCTGGGTTTGGACAAGAGTGTGTGTGAATCGTTCGTCTGTTGCTCAAAGGCTTGCAGCTTGCTGTCACTTCCGGTGCCGCTACATCCTGGGACTGCTGGGGGGAGGGGGGGGGGTGTTGTCTAGTCACACCGGGATTAATGTCATATCAGCAGAGGATAAGGAATCTCTGCTGATGGTCTACCATCCTTGAAGTGAACTGAACAAATGCGTGTGTGTGATTTTTATTTCCAAAAGTTAATGACTCTTTAACCATCTCTGAAGACAGTTGTATGAATTAGAACAGTTGAAAACGCAACAATTCGCCATTTTTGAGCGTAAACTACTGCAACTCAGCTGGCCGGCGAACGGTGAATCACTCGCGCATGCACAACGGGAAACGTGAAAGGGTCTATTATATATGAACTAATGGTACCTTGTATTGAACAATATCACTCGTTCACCTTAAAGATTACTCGACATTTTCAAAATAGAACAAGGTAAATTATTCTGATAGGTATTAAAATATATAATTGTTTGTCGTTTTACTGTACGAATAAAATATCATTTTAAAGGGAGGTAACTATAGGTAATTGAGATTATTTAAATGCAGGGGTCTTGCAAAATCACGAAATAAAGCCAAATTTCAAATAAATAAAATCAGAAAAACGGCATTTTTTAAAATCGTTTCCCCCAAAAAACTTCTACACCCCTTTTTTGCTCTCGCATTTACCCCAAGGAAGACCCTTCCCCGGGACTCTCCTTCCCCAGTCGCAGTATAATATCGTTTATTTTTTTTGTCCGTCGCCTATATAATAGTCCCACTAAATAATCCATGGATTATTTAAATGCAGGGGTCTTGCAAAATCACGAAATAAAGCCAAATTTCAAATAAATAAAATCAGAAAAACGGCATTTTTTAAAATCGTTTCCCCCAAAAAACTTCTACACCCCTTTTTTGCTCTCGCATTTACCCCAAGGAAGACCCTTCCCCGGGACTCTCCTTCCCCAGTCGCAGTATAATATCGTTTATTTTTTTGTCCGTCGCTTATATAATAGTCCCACTAAATAATCCATGGATTATTTAAATGCAGGGGTCTTGCAAAATCACGAAATAAAGCCAAATTTCAAAGAAATAAAATCAGAAAAACGGCATTTTTAAAAATCGTTTCCCCCAAAAAACTTCTACACCCCTTTTTTTCTCTCGCATTTACCCCAAGGAAGACCCTTCCCCGGGACTCTCCTTCCCCAAGCGCAGTATAATATCGTTTATTTTTTTGTCCGTCGCCTATATAATAGTCCCACTAAATAATCCATGGATTATTTAAATACAGAGGGTTTGCACAAAACAAAAAATAAAGCCAAATTTGATAAAACATAAATTAGGAAAAAACGCCTATATAATACTCCTACTTATTATTAATACAGTAGGTCTGCGTAAACACTAACTAAATCTATACATGTATTCACTGTATACTGACACTAGCCTATACAGTGTTATGATGTATTTGACTTCGACAAGAATAATCCGCGGATTATTTAAATGCAGGGGGTTTGAATAATAAATTGCTCATCAAGGTGATAAAATTAACTCAAACAGCAAATTTTTAAGATCGTTCCCCCCAAAAATCTTCCTAGCCCCCTTTTTTATCTCATTTGCCCCCAAGGAAAACCCCTTCCCGGGGGTTCTTCCCCCCAGTCGCATTATAAAATCGTTGTCTATTATACGTCGCCTATATAATAGTCCCACTTATTGATCCACGGATTATTTAAATGCAGGGCTATAAAAATCTTTTTAAAACGGCATAATTGGCTACAAAATGTCGTTTGATATGCATAAGAACATATTTTAGATCAAAAAAATCAATATTTTCTTTTAATAATAATAATTTAATACATTTAAAAAAAAAATTAATTCGTTTTTTTTTTCCGTATCATTGATGTACTCGCGACATATTCTACATTGTGAAGGCGAGTATTTGTGTAACATTTTATTTTGACGGCCACACAGTCACACAGTATTAATTTTGATACATTTCAGGACGGTGCAGGTTATTTCAAAATCGGTCTTGATCCGCGGATTTTTTAGTGGTATTATGCCGGACTTTTTTCGCCGAAATTTCTATGTAGAAAATTGTAACTGACCTGTATTTGTGTATAACACACCTGTTATGATTTACATGTACATGATGAAAACTAATCAGCGTCCTTCGTAACAGGTACTCACATTACATAATATCAAATCTCTCACTAAATTTCCAAATGTTATTGTTAAAATATATATTTTAATACAACGAATGTCCCACAATATTGTTTGGTATATGTATTAAATTAGAAATCCATTTTGAAGAGAAGTTATATTCCTTTTTTAGACAGAGCTCTTTCGCCCGTGACTCACTCGTCAGCCATCTTGGTTCAAAATATTTTGATCGATCTGATTTATATACCTGTAATATGCGTTCATTTTCGAATTCAATAATTGACGTTTATTCTTGCTTAATACTAATCTTCCTACGTGGACCTGGTTTACCTTTACTAACACTGTGTATCTGCACTGTGGTTGACAGGAACGATACTTTCGATGCTGGTCCAGGATATTGAATAGTCTTGTATCGTCTAGTCACCAAGTCAAATAATTTGAAAAAACACTTTTTGTTAGGAACACCTAAATACAACCTGACTTTTTTGTCAGATTTTGTAATTGAATGCACTAAGAACTGTTTAGGCTCATTATCTTTCACATTTTGTCTAGTCACCCCGGGGTTTTTAATGTCATATCAGCAGAGGATAAGGAATCTCTGCTGCTGGTCTACCATTCTTGAAGTGAACTGAACAAATGCGTGTCTGATTTTGGTTTCCAAAAGTAAATGACTCTTTAACCATCTCTGAAGACGGTAGTATGAACAGTTGAAAGCAACAATTCGCCATTTTTTGATAGTAAACTACTGCGACTCATCTGACCGGCGAACGGTGAATCACTCGCGCATGCATAACGGGAAACGTGAAAGAATCTATTATATTCAGCAGCGAACTCGAGTTGTACACCTTAAAGATTACTCGACATTTTCAAAATAGAACAAGACAAGGTAAATTATTCTGATAGGTATTAAAATATATAATTGTTTGTCGTTTTACTGTACGAATAAAATATCATTTTAAAGGGAGATAACTATTGTTAATTGAGAGTGAACTCGTATAGACTCAGACCACTAAAAAACTTTACTCAAATTATTGATTAAGTCATTTGATTTTGATTAATTGTTGCATGTCTATAACTGTCTAATTTTAGGTCTAGAATTGAAATTTGATTTCTCAAATTGATCTTTCTTCAGATTGGAAATACGATAACTAATCTAAAACGTAACAAGATTGGTATTTGAATTTGAAGATAAAAATTGTTCAAAACAATGTTTGGTCTAGATTTGATATTTGATTCAGATTTCTTCCAGATTGTGTTAAACGATAAGAGATATGATTCTAAAAATAGTGGTTTTGTTTGTGTGTCGTGACAATCAAGCAGACGTTGATATAATATAGTGGTCTACTTTCAGTTTGACTATTTCAAAATTTTCACGGTCATGCTATATTGAATTTTTGTACATAAACCAAGTATTGGCCAGGCCTTCATGTGATATAGTAGAAAGTTTTCAATGAGATTATTTGAAAAGTTCATAAAAGGTTGAGTTTCGTGGTTTGACATGGGAATAGAAGGGCATTTAAAAACCCTTGGGGCTTACCTCCCTTTAATCACTTAACTGTCCTCACTAATTTGGACAACAGGATGAGGATCCGTTGTTTTTGATGCAGGTCGGAGGTGCTGACATGGAAGAAGCGTCTAGTCGCTCGAATTGAACACTAAACCGACCGTGTTCTACGGGCTGTCTACGTTAAAGATCCCTTGACAGTTGTCAATCGTAAAAAGGGCCAATGTCGCTGTCATGACAAAATGCCCCTCATTGCACCCTGAAAGGCGTTTTCCGTTTTTCAGCAAAAGAGTAGAACTAAAACTCATTTCATTTCATATTCCCAAACATCTCCAGTTCCCTTTCTAAGGATTACATGAATCAGCATTTATTGATATAACTGGCCATTGGAAGGGTTCCCTCCCATCAGTCATATAGGTCACGTGTTATACATCTTATAACAACAGAGAATATACATGACTGGAAAACTAATCCCCTGTCTTCTACCTATCAATAATATGGACAGTTCCACACAGATCAGATCATTATCTGTGTTTAAGTTTGAGTTATAGAGTTATAGAGAACTGTAAAGAAGAAAAGTAAGTGATAAATTAGTATCGTTTATTCAACATAATAAGTTATTAAAAATATGAACCATGTTTAAAAATATTTAATAACATTATAATATGGTGTTTGTATCACATGTCTTCAAAAGGCTGAACTTTATCATCTGGTGGATGGGTTATACAGAACAGAACAGAACTCAGACCCACAGCGTGGATAACAAGAGATTACATAATACATACATATAACAATTTCTACATTATAAATATAAATGTTGTATATATACAATATATAGACTAAACTCTATTTCAAATGTCACATGATTTATAATGAAATTCAGAACACTGATTAGATAAAAGAGTGGGTAAATTTAGATAGAGATTATAATATTGGTTCTAGTAATTTTACTGACTAAACTCTATTTCAAATGTCACATGATTTATAATGAAATTCAGAACACTGATTAGATAAAAGAGTGGGTAAATTTAGATAGAGATTATAATATTGGTTCTAGTAATTTTACTGACTAAACTCTATTTCAAATGTCACATGATTTATAATGAAATTCAGAACACTGATTAGATAAAAGAGTGGGTAAATTTAGATAGAGATTATAATATTGGTTCTAGTAATTTTACTGACTAAACTCTATTTCCATGATATTTCTTTAATCTCTCTAATATTGAATTCGACCACAAACTGATTATTAGAATTTAAATAACCCTTGTTTTTATCAGAGAGTTCAGTCAGGGTGATAGAATATAAGAACAGTAAACTACTAAACCGGCCAGGCTCTACTCTCGTGTCCCTAAATGATTCAGTTATAGTTTTACTATCATCATCTATATTCAATAAACTGATTGTATAATCAATAATACAGTAGTTTAGTTCAGGATTGTCATCTGGTAATAGTTCAATACCAATATATAAATCACCGACATATCTCCCTACCCTACAACTCCATACCAGGTTATTGTTTCTAAACTTATTCTTACTGTAATAACGGGTGTACTCTTCTTTTATATCACTGATATCAAATATAAACTGATACGAACCTGGTATGTAAAATGATTCTTTAGAAATAACAGACCCTACCTGATCTATATCTAAACTAAAATCTTTCCCCACCCACTGTAAATACTGTACACACAGATTATAATCTTTCTCGTCCTGTTTTTCTATTTCTAACAAACGAGGCAATGTTTGTAAAATATTTAATGTTGTTTCAGTTGAAGGTGAAATATTTGATTCCATATTACCTTCTAATAAATTTATTTCACTTGTTATTTCCATTTCTCTATTTTCTACTTTCTTCCTATTTTCTTCTAAATTATTTCTGATGTCTTTTATAATCTGTTCACAACCTTTTCTTACATCAGAAACAATTTGTTCAGTTTTTTCAGTCACTTTAGCACAGGAATCTTCACACAAAGATTTCAGTTTTTCAAATGATTCTAATAATGAACAGCGAGTTTTCTCCAAGTTTTTGATTCTGTTTTTGATGATTTTTTGCGAACGTTCAAGTTTTTCTACGGCTTTATTCCGTGTTTCGTCACATTCTATATCCAATGTTTCGTGTTCTTTGTGTTGTCCTAATATACACTTTTTAAAAACAATCCTATATTACAATTATTACAGTAATAATCCACCTCCCTCTGATTGTGGTTGGGACATTTTGGTTGTGTTGTTGAGGGAGGTTGTGTGGATAAAAGATGGAAGTTGGTAGTAAACGCCTCAGCACCACCTTCAGGAATCTTAACATTCTGCTTACAGGTCGGACAGCAGAATGTCTCTGTTTTATTACCAATAAGTTTTGTAACACACTTCAAACAGAAGGTGTGGCCACATCCTAAAATCTTTGGTGTATTAAAGTTCTCCATACATATCGGACATTCTTGACTTATACTTGCAGCAGCTGTAGCCATTTTATATATTTCTAGAAGTCCAAATATGAAGATGTCCTAGTTGAATATAGAATTTTTAGATATAAACCACACTAGATATGTCCTAGTTGAATATAGAATTTTTAGATATAAAACACACTAGATATGTCCTAGTTGAATATAGACTGTTTAGATATAAAACACACTAGATATATCCTAGTTGAATATAGACTGTTTAGATATAAAACACACTAGATATGTCCTAGTTGAATATAGACTGTTTAGATATAAAACACACTAGATATGTCTTAGTTGAATATAGACTGTTTAGATATAAAACACACTAGATATATCCTAGTTGAATAGAGACTGTTTAGATATAAAACACACTAGATATATCCTAGTTGAATATAGACTGTTTAGATATAAAACACACTAGATATGTCCTAGTTGAATATAGACTGTTTAGATATAAAACACACTAGATATGTCCTAGTTGAATATAGACTGTTTAGATATAAAACACTCTAGATATGTCCTAGTTGAATATAGACTGTTTAGATATAAACCACACTAGATATGTCCTAGTTGAATATAGAATTTTTAGATATAAAACACACTAGATATGTCCTAGTTGAATATAGACTGTTTAGATATAAAACACACTAGATATGTCCTAGTTGAATATAGACTGTTTAGATATAAAACACACTAGATATGTCCTAGTTGAATATAGACTGTTTAGATATAAAACACTAGATATATCCTAGTTGAATATAGACTGTTTAGATATAAAACACACTAGATATATCCTAGTTGAATATAGACTGTATAGATATAAAACACACTAGAGATGTAGGTGTGATATATTCTATGGTTTATCAATAGTACGGTATATATTTATCTTTAGGTTTCCAAGTATCGGCTTGTTCATTCTGTACCATAGAAACATAACAATTAACAATTTGTTGAAATAAGAACATCACAAAAGAGTTGGTCCCTCGATATGTTTATAAAGTTTCAACGAATAAATCACGAGTCACATACTTCCATATAAACTTAAACAGCAATAAGAACTAAAGTGTTTTTTCTGTCCTGGTTGAAATACTAACAACTCAATAATGTTGTACTTGTATATATACCTTCATCATCCAATAAATAAAGTTTCTACGAATAATCTAGTCACATGCTTCAATTACACTGAAATGACTCATAGGATATCATTTAGGTAATTTGATATACAGTAGCATAAAAACATCTTTCAATATAATAACATCTTTCATCTTAATAACACCTTTCAGTATAATAAAGTCTTCCATGCATAACTTGTACAGTAGACTCCCAGTTTAAAAAGTTAAATGCATAGCTTGTCTAGTTGACCTCTAGTTTTAAATTGGGGTCATTCAATAAATACCTGTGAATATCAGGTATATACATAATATTACAGATATGTCACAGTGACCTCGATAAATATATTTTATTTCATAATACTAGGTTTCACCTAACTCTGAGTTATATTCTAGAACTGTAGTACTATTGTCTGTTTATAGAAACACCAGACATCACCTAACTCTGGATTATATTCTAGAGAGTGGTCCACTGTAGTACTATTCTGTTTATAGAAACACCAGACATCACCTTACTCTGGGTTGTATTCTAGAGAGTGGTCCACTGTTGTACTATTGTCTGTTTATAGAAACACCAGACATCACCTAACTCTGGGTTGTATTCTAGAGGGTGGTCCATTGTTGTACTATTGTCTGTTTATGGAAACACCAGACATCACCTAACTCTGGGTTATATTCTAGAGAGTGGTCCACTGTTGTACTATTGTCTGTTTATAGAAACACCAGACATCACCTAACTCTAGGTTATATTCTAGAGAATGGTCCACTGTTGTAATATTGTCTGTTTATAGAAACACCAGACATCACCTAACTCTGGGTTATATTCTAGAGAGTGGTCCACTGTTGTAATATTGTCTGTTTATAGAAACACCAGACATCACCTAACTCTGGGTTATATTCTAGAGAATGGTCCACTGTTGTAATATTGTCTGTTTATGGAAACACCAGACATCATCTAACTCTGAGTTATATTCTAGAGAGTGATCCACTGTTGTACTATTGTCTGTTTATAGAAACACCAGACATCACCTAACTCTGGGCTATATTCTAGAGAATGGTCCACTGTTGTAATATTGTCTGTTTATGGAAACACCAGACATCATCCAGCTCTGGATTATATTCTAGAGAATGGTCCACTGTTGTAATATTGTCTGTTTATAGAAACACCAGACATACCTCCTAGGAAATTTTTGTAAATCAGAATCAATTACCGTGTATCTGTTGCCATCTCCTTTCATTTGCTAGCCTTCCTCCCCCGCTGGATCCACGCTGACTTGTGTCGATTAGAGGAGAGCGTAAGCCGTAGGAATGGGGAACCCAGGCCGGGGACTACAATCTGAAAGGAACCCGTAAATGCAATGTAGAACCATTAAAGACATGTTAGAGCCTTTGATAAGTTAAATAATATTCACAATACATTAGTACAATTTTCATACACAGGATATCACCATCTCAATTATTATTATCTCTAGATATAGAGATTACTCTACCAGAATTACCGTGGTTCCTCAATTACCCATTTTACTTCCATGACTCCCTTCATTACCCCCCCCCCCCCCCAGTGGATCAAGGGGCTCTCCGTTGAGAAACACTGCTCTATAGTGTTATTTACTGTTATACTTTTACGATATTGACATATAAAATCACGAAGCGGAGTGACATCGACACGTTTATACTATTTCTACTTAAATCTTTTCAATCCCCGGGAACAATGTTTAAACAAATTCTTTAACCTTGAGTCTAATAATAATTTTACATTTTATAAAGAACCCTCTTACACATATCAGATATATAAAACCGATCCTAAAAGGTGTAAAAGCAACCAGTTTTTAATATAGTGAACTGAATATACTGTAAATCAAGTTAGTCCAATAATTGGGATACTGCGGACTGACGTAACATATTCAACAAGTTGTAGAGAGATGATTGTGAACGATATAAAAATAATTAATACAGTATTCTGTCATCACAAAATACATCTTATCAGTTTCTCAGTTTCTCATCTCAAACATGTCTAGGGAGCCACGGTGGTTCAGTGGGTTGATTGCTTTCTCACTAACTTGAGGGACAAGGGTTCAAACTCTGCAAAAAATCTAGTCACATTCTTCCCTAAAGTGACTCATACAGATATCATTTACATAATTTGATATTCAGCAATAAAATACCGCCTTTCAATATTATAACGTCTTTGAATATAATAACTTCTTTCGATATAATAATCCTTTCAATATGCATAACTTGACCTCAAGTTGACCTCTAGTTTAAAATTGAGGTTTATCAATAAATGATCTTTTGGATTTTCTTATAATCTAGTCACCTGCTTCAATTTCCCTAAAATGACTCATACAGATCTTATTTAGATAAAACATCGTTTAATATAATACCATTTTGCATCATAATAAAGTCTTCAATGCATAACTTGTACAGTAGACTCCCAGTTTTGAGGTCATTTAATAAATACCTGTGAATATCAGGTATAAATATATTAGATATGTCACAGTGACCTATATTAGAACAATTATAAATCGCCTAACTCTGGGTTATATTCTAGAGGGTGGTTCACTGTTGTACTACAGTAATTGTAAAAGTCCTGTTTATAGAAACACCAGACATCACCTAACTCAAGGTTATATTCTAGAGAGTGATCCACTGTTGTACTATTGTCTGTTTATAGAAACACTAGACATCACCTAACTCAAGGTTATATTCTAGAGGGTGATCCACTGTTGTACTATTGTCTGTTTATAGAAAAACTATAAATCGCCTAACTCTGGGTTATATTCTAGAGGGTTGTTCACTGTTGTACTACAGTAAAAGTCCTTTTAAGAGACCACCCAGGGGAAATTTGCAAAGTGGTCTCTTAATAGGATCAAGGGTCATTAGAAGAGAAGGTACATCATACATTCATAATGGTTTAATAACAACAATAACAACAAACAATTATAAATAGCACTATATCTGTTTCACGAAATAATCACTAATTTTTGATTTTATTTCATGCATTGTAATCTGCATTTTTGTAGTAATATCTTTTACTCGCATAATGACATCTAACAATGCTTAGCCAATAATCTACCGAAGGGAGACCCAAATCTACCGATTTGTTTTTTATTTTCGTAACCATAATTTTCACGGGGCCTACCGTTTTCAATGTAAAAATAAATCAATAAAATATTCTTTACTTGTATTTTAATTGCCCGTGACACGCGTTAATCTGTTTATAGAAACACCAGACCTCACCTAACTCTGGGTTATATTCCAGAGAATGATCCACTGTTGTTCTATTGTCTGTTTATAGAAACACCAGACATCACCTAACAGTCACCATCTGATACTGGGGTGAGGGGGGGGGGGGTCTGGCTAAGTAGGGGCGACATAAATGTCAAGGTGGGTAATTCTTTATTATCGGTCAGAACAATTTGTACGTAGAAGTAAACATACATTTGACGGTGAGTCTACACTAACAATATCACTGGATGTAGATTCGTTTATCTCAAGTCGACGTTTATCAAGATATTTGTCCATTTGGCACATGCTCCTTGAAGGTAGTGGTTAGTGTCCTTTTCACCTCTTCCTTTGGTGGTTTGTATATAAGGTTCTTTAACAGATGTGATAATAACTTGATCCAACTATAGAATGTCTGTGATGTCAGGCTACCACTCACTCCAAAAATATCAGATAAAAACTCAAAAGTTAGATTTAACCTTAGCTTCATAAGTTTTAATATTAATTCATGCTTAATACTAATCTTCCTACGTGGACCTGGTTTACCTTTACTAAAGTAGTGTACACACTACAAGATATCTGCAACATTGAATGGTTTGTGTTTATTTCTAAAGACTCTATTATAAAGTCAATAATTCAACAAGGACAAAATATTAATAATTAAAAAATATTCACAAACTATAAAAGGGAATCTAAACTAAACATGTATTGACTAGCTACTAGAAATGGCTTCTTGAGTATTCCCTTATATGGACATATATGTTTTCCAATGGTCGTGAAAACAGCATTGAATATGACTAACAACCTACTCTATTGTGGTGTGTTATATAAATCATTTGTATATTATAGTTTCTATAGAGAAGAAATCAACAAGTCAATTCTGGACAATTAAAACCTGTACTAAGCCTATATAATATAAATCTTTGCACATTTTGAAGCATGTGACCTGAATAATAGATTAAAAGTTTATTGTACCTTCAAGTTTTAAGCTATTTCTTTTTCTAAACATTCTTTCAATTTATTGTCTATGGTTGCATGGAAACAGTGTTTTTCAGACAAAAATCTGCTGTATGGTCAGGATTGTAATATATAGTTTGTTTAAAGTTGATAATACCTGAAAATACTTCAGAAATCTAGATCCAATATCCAACTTATTTTTTACTCCTCTAGGATATATTCCTTAGAGTGGTGCCTGTTTAAAGGGATAATAGGTCTTAGAATGAACATAAAATTTGAAAATTATAAATTTGGACAGTTAGAGCTCTATTCATGAGTAAATAAGCCTGCTACCATAAATAACATAAAAAAAATACATAAATATCCAAAAACTAAGTAATTATCCTTAAAGATGCATTTGATTATTGAAAAAAGCTTAATAAATTGATTAAGCGTTTTTCAAAAATGACGTAGTTTTGCCAGTTTTCGAGATTTGAAGAGATTCTGTTACTTTATGGCACCAGGTAAGTTCACTGATGAATATATGGTCATATTTACCATTCTTGATAACTAAAATTTTATGTTCATTCTAAGACCTTTTATCCCTCTAAAGCAGGGGCGCTCAGTAGGGGCCACTTTAAGGTGCGTAATTTTTAAATATCGGTCAGAACAATTTGTCCGTAGAAGTTAACATATATTTGACGGTGGGTCTAACCTAACAATAGTTAGACTTTTAGTCTGACTCCCACTGGATGTAGATTCGTTCATCTCAAATGATATTTGTCCATTGGGCGACTTGATATAGGAAGATATTAGACTCGCTAATCTAAAGTTACTGGGTTGATGAAAGATCTCAGCACCAATTATTTATTTTAAAAGAACTACAAAAAAAAAAAACCTTTGATAATTATCATATGATTCATATCGAAACTTGGTGATTAATATTGACTATAATACAGGATATAACAGGTTTGGTCATGTGATCAAATATAAAGAGGTATTCAGTTCTATATATATTTAATACTGTCTCTTGTTATACTGTAACGACGACTATAATAATTCATTATTAGAATTTTTTTTTAGGGTATTTCCCTATAGAAACTATCCGAGTGACGCTGTATCTAAAGTATCTTAAACCATTTAACCCTATTTATGGCCCTCTCTACATTTCTATAAAAACTTCGGAACAGTCAATTATTGCGTGGCAAATAAAATTTGTCACGCTTTGTTTTCGTTCGGATTATTTTTGCAGTGCGTTCTTCGAACGCACTGCTTTGTTTTCGAAATGACTATTTTTTTTTTTTTTTGTCTCTTTCTGGTCACGCTCCCCAGCCATAACTGCAAATGTCTCACACAATCTGGCGTGATATTGTAACGTAATCTAGTGCTCGTTGTTGTTTAAATGTAAAATGACGCATTTTTGTTCTACCGGAAATGACGTAGAACGTCACAAATTTTATTTTTGTTTACTAACTCACGGCTCGTTTTTTTATCCAATCTGGTTCGGACTTTTTTTATTTACTACTTATAACTTAGATTTACATAATAGCAGTTTAAAAATTTTGAAATTTTTACTTTTGTTGCTGACTTTTGAATTTTAAAATTTAACACTTTTTCTAACTTTTGCAATTTTGATTAGATCGTAATCAAAATTTGCAGTTAGATAAACATTTTTCTTGTCAAGAAAAATCTGTTTTCAAAATGTCGACATCACTTCCGGTTTCGGCGTCATACGTCGCTAAACTTCGAATTTTCACTTCCGGAATTCTAAAGATATTTGAATTTTTTTTTTTGCAATTAGTTACTATTAACCCATAATGATTTTATAATTAACAAAAATTGAACCGGAAGTAACAGATCAGTCGCCATCATTAAACCACTTACTTTTGTAAAGTGAAAAATTGGGCCTTAGGGGTTAATCGGACAATTGTCATTTTGATGTCTATGTTATCTTCAATCGATTGCTAACAATTCTTAGGAAGCCGAATTTTGAATTTCGATTTAGCTTACCTTTCATTTCCGGTTCTTTTTTTTCACTCAGTGCCTAATTTTCCAACGTTCATATATCGTGACCTTGACCTTTGGTGACCATGTGACCTGCACAAAAGTTGTTGCCCTTGTCGAAATCTATCCATTGATGTCTTCATTTGTGTTGTGCAATGTCAACTTCCGGTTTTACAGCCATTTGAAAATTGCACTTTTTAACTTCGAAGAGCTCTGTCACGTGACCAAATTTACATACTTCAAAATTTCTTTTATGTCCTTATTACGCGTAATTTATTCTTTCCAATGGTGTATAACACTTTATTATTTGATCAAAATTGCGCTTTTTAATATTTGAAAATTTTGTTCTTAGTTCTATATTAATTGTGCGTGATTTATGAAAAAGCACGTGTTTTTTTTAAATTTACGTCTTATTTTTTCACAAAAATTGGTAGATGAGAAGACAAAAAATTATCATTAAAGATTCCGATAAAAAATTTTCCAAAATTAGCCGGAAACGTCCGAAAATGACCAAAAAATCACAGAAATCGGAATTTTCGGATGAAATTTTTGCACAAACTTGCAATTTTATTATTACACAGAATTAGTACCATCAATATCTTCATTTTGTATGTATGCCGTATATGCAAATTTCTAACCGTTTGATTGCCATCTTGAAATATGCAAATTATTGGAAAAATACTACTCGTCCGCCATTTTTAATCCTATTTTTTTCAGACTTGTTTTAAAATATAATTTGGATAATTATCTAGGTCCTCTAATGGCATATTTTTCAATTTCAAATTTGTCTTTGGACCAGGTCCTGCCAAAGTTTTTCAAAACTGACTTCCGTTTGAAAGTTCATTACTTTTGAACTCTACCATATGCATCCTTTTGATCTCAAAACAACATCACCAGAGAGGCACTGGACTGGAATCCCTAAGGGCATAGAAGACAAGGACGACCTTAACATAGCTTGAAAAGAATAAGACTGAAAGAGCTAGGAAGGATTGGCAAGACCTGGAATGAAACAAAAAGAACAGCTCATAACAGAGTGAGATGGAGAACGTCTGTAGCAGCCCTATTCTCCGCAAGGTATGAAGAGGACTAACTTACTAATATGCATCCTTTATTTTTCTGCACAATCATCTTCATTGGCTAAAGGTTCATATGATACCTTGATTTCTAATTTTAGTAAAGAACATTTGGATTAATAGGGATCCAAAAATTGGTAATTTGCATATTTCTCGTATCTTCAGATGGTTATATCTCATGAACAAGACTCTTGGCAACATTCTAATTGACATTATTGTGATGTGATTTTCAACAGCTTTCTAACAATATCTTTATTTTAGCTATAGACCGAAAACTGATGAAAATACGCCTAGTAGAAAATAAGCGATTTTAACATTCATATTTTTTGATATTTAGTTCTATTTAACTTAAAAACAAAATTCGAACAGATTTATAATGTGCAAATTCCCAGCTTTCAAGCAATATATAAATCAATATGTATAAATAAAAATTGCGAAAAGTTTAAGAATAAAATTACACTCTAATTAAACAGATATAAGTCAACAGGTCATAAAGTCTGATTGTGTTAATTTCTTATCTTTTGGTCAAGACACAAATTTTGACATTTCCAGTTAAAGTATCTCAACCAATCAAAACAAGTCATTAGACTTTGTGGGCGTGGTTAAGCCCAGATATTTTACATCACTGTGTGTATTTTTCTTTCAATCGAAATAGGGTCTCGGAGGATCAGTCAATATGTGTGATTTTGATGGACATGTATATAGAATCTATAACCGATTGCCGAAATTTATATGGAAACTGATTTTTGAATTTTTAATTTGATTTTAATTTAATTACGATTAAAAATTATAAAAACTTCGAAGGTGTATATTGTGACGTTGACCTTTGGCGATCTTTATACCTGTACATATGTGATACGTTCTATCCAATGTCATATTAAGCTTTATAGCAAAATGTAAACTTTCGGTTTATCAGCATTTAAAAATTGCGAATTTTTCCTATAAAACGGTCAATTCACAAATTTTGACATTTCCAGTTGAAGTTTCCAAAACAAGTCAATGGACTTTGTGGGCGTGGTTAAGCCCAGATATTTTTACATCACAAACCTTAATGATTGCCAGTCTATTAACAAGCTCAAATGTCACGTGTTAAATCATGAATAAATCATCTCTCCCAATAATCGCAAAATCAATCTACATTCTATCCTTAAATGACAGCCAGGAGACCAACAAATTCTAAATAGCTCGAAAGCTGCAGAACTGTTACAAACAGGTCTAGTTATTCTTTCCAATGGTGTATAACACTTGATATCTGATCAAAATTGCACGTTTGAAATTTGCATATTTTGTAATTTCTTCTATACTAACTGTGTTTATTTTTCGTTAAATCGAAATAGGGTCTCGAATCATAATTTTGATGTACATGTATATAGAATCTATTGCCGAAATATATATGGAAACTGATTTTTGAATTGTTATTTTGATTTTGATTTTTTTACGATTAAAAATTAATCCAGTTGAAATGATTCAAAGATATTATATATCTTAAATAAAAAGAATGTTTGTTCATTTCTCGTTGTTGGCGATGTATGATATGGAATATTTGGAAGGAAATGACAACCTTTAGAATTTTAAATGATATTCTCTTAAGCAAAAATAATGTACAGTTGAGAGGACTAGTGGTATAAGGGAGGGAACTCTATAAAATACTCTCTTAAAGATGTAAAGCCGCGCTGTAAATTTGATGTCTCTATGTTATACCATGGCAACTTGCCACAAATTGCAGGATCTAATGTTCCTACTACACCTAAATTAAGATTGATAAATAAACAAATTAAAAGTATCAACGATCTAGAAAGTTAATTTAATCCGAGATCAATTTGTAATATCAAATAAGGTGTTATTTCCCTTAGACCACAAATTTGTTTTTTCGACGTTTTGTTTTACACACTAATTAAACAGATATGAATATTACAAGAATTGTTAAGAAGATAATGTAACAGGGCAAAAAGTCAAATTGTGTTAATTTCTTATCGTTTGGTCAAGACAAATTTGACATTTCCAGTTTAAGTATCGCAACCAATCAAAACAAGTCATTATACTGAGTAGGCGTGGTTAAGTTCTATTTTAAATGACAGCCAGGAGATATAACAAATTCTAAATATCTCGGAAGCTGCACAATTGTTACAAACAGGTCTAGTTATTATTATGCAATTGGATATTATAAATGCAACGTTTCACCCATGCAATAGAAGGGACGCGCACTGCCTTGGTACCGTCTAACGGTTCTAGTTTTTTTTTTTTTTTTTTTTTTTTTTTTTTTTTTTTTTTTTTTTTGGGAAGCTCGCTAGCCCAAACGGAAAAAGATAGACTATTTTTGTTTTCACCAATGGTTTTTATATGGGCTGGAATCAAAAATGAATATCTAACATAATATTTTCGCTAACCCGAAAGTGGCTAATTGCATAATATGCAAATAAGATTTCAAGCTAGCTCGGGCCCTAATAGTCGGATCGGTCTGAAATTTACAGGATATAGATAGATAGGCAGCGCAATTAAAACTACATCATCAAAATTTTTTGATCACTTCCGGTTTGGGCGTGGGGACTTCCGGTTTTTTCGTCTCATGTCGGGCGACCCTGCTTCCCATGTAATTCAAGAATCTAAACAAAAACAGTATATTTAAGCTATACTAAATGATTTTAATCCCCTGAGATGAAGAAAAATTAAATTGAATGTTGCGCATGCGCAGTTTTCAAAAATGGCAAATTTTCTTAAAAATTTAATAAGTCCGCCAATTATTGACCGATTTTTATGATTTTGGTGTCTATCAAAACCTTGATACTTTATCTAAAAAATGTTGGGAACAGAATTTTGATTTTCGAATTTGAATTTTTTTTATGCCCGTTCGAATTTTTCAAAAATTTAAAACTCTATATCTCGTGACCTTGACCTTCAATGACCTTGACATTTGAGATGTAGAATGTCCTTGACCTCAGCTGTCTATAGATGTGCTGATATTGCATGACAAATATTAACTTCCGGTTTTATAGCCCACCGAAATCTGACTATTTTGCAATTTTGGACGGTTATATTACACTTTCGGGCTCTAATGTTCGGATCGATCTGAAATTTACAGGATATAGATAAATACGCAACACAATTAAAAATATATCATCAAAATTTTTTGATCACTTCCGGTTTGGGCGTGGGGACTTCCGGTTTTTTATCTCATTTCAGGCGACCCTACATCCCGTGTAATTCAAGAATGTAAGCAAAAACAGTATATATTAGCTATACAAAATAATTTGTATCCCCCGAGAAGAAAAAAATTCTAATTGCTAGTTGCGCATGCGCCATTTTTCCGAGAATGGCAAATTTTCTTTAAAATTTAATTAGTCCGTCATTTATTATTTATGCCCGTTTGAATTTTTTAAAAATTTGAAATTCTAAATCTTGTGACCTTCACCTTCAATGACCTTGAAATTTTCCATATAGAATGGCCTTGACATCAGCTGTCTATAGATCTAACAATATTGTTACGCTTGTTCCACAATTGGAGGCTGAAAAGTACCGGAATTGAAAGCTAGCAGGTTAGAAGTTTCAAAATGTTCGAAATCCATGGGATAACGCATAGTTGCCACGCTCGGAGCTGTTCACAGTTCTAGTTCCTCTTGCATTTAGCACATGCTCCTTGAAGGAAGTGGTTAGTGTCCTTTTCATCTCTTCCTTTGGTGGTTTGTAGATAAGGTTCTTTAACAGATGTGATAATAACTTGATCCAACTATAGAATGTCTGTGATGTAAGGCTACCACTCACTCCAAAAATATCAGATAAAAACTCAAAAGTTAGATTTAACCTTAGCTTCATAAGTGTTAATATTTATTCATGCTTAATACTAATCTTCCTACGTGGACCTGGTTTACCTTTACTAACACTGTGTATCTGCACTTTGGTTGACAGGAACGATACTTTCGATGCTGGTTCAGGATATCGAATAGTCTTGCATCGTCTAGTCACCAAGTCAAGTAATTTGAAAAAACACTTTTTGTTAGGAACACCTAAATACAAACTGACTTTTTTGTCAGATTTTGTAATTGAATGCACTAAGATCTGTTAAGGCTCATTATCTTTCACATTTAGCATGTTTTTTAAGTGGTCAATCCTCAGCTTGAGCTTGCAGATTTGAAGTTGTTTCTGTATACAACCAGCACATTCACAGCAGTCAGAACAGTCACATTTTATAAACAAATGAATAGTTGTGATCTGAAAGGCTGGGTTTGGACAAGAGTGTGTGTGAACCGTTCGTCTGTTGCTCAAAGGCTTGCAGCTTGCTGTCACTTCCGGTGCCGCTACATCCTGGGACTACCGGGGGGAGGGGGGGTGGGGGTGTTGTCTAGTCACACCGGGATTAATGTCATATCAGCAGAGGATAAGGAATCTCTGCTGCTGGTCTACCATTCTTGAAGTGAACTGAACAAATGCGTGTGTGATTTTGGTTTCCAAAAGTTAATGACTCTTTAACCATCTCTGAAGACAGTTGTATGAATAAGAACAGTTGAAAACGCAACAATTCGCCATTTTTGCTCGTAAACTACTGCAACTCAGCTGGCCGGCGAACGGTGAATCACTCGCGCATGCACAACGGGAAACGTGAAAGGGTCTATTATATATGAACTAATGGTACCTTGTATTGAGCAATATCTCTCGTACACCTTAAAGATTACTCGACATTTTCAAAAAAGAGAAATAGAAGGTAAATTATTCTGATAGGTATTAAAATATATAATTGTTTGTCGTTTTACTGTACGAATAAAATATCATTTTAAAGGGAGGTAACTATAGTTAATTGAGGGTGCACTCGTATGGACTTAGTCCGCTAATTCATTTGCCATCTATTTCCATGTTAAATCACAAAATTCAACCTTCTAGAACTTTTTCCAGAAATCTCGTTGAAAACTTTCTTATATGCCACATGAAAGCCAGGTCAATACTTGGTTTCTGTACAAAAATCCAATATAGCATGACCATGAAAATTTTGAACTAAACAAAATGAAAGTAAACCACTACATTTTATCAACATCCGCTGGACTGTCACTGCACACAAAACCACTATTTTTAGAAATAACCTTCCGCCAATTAAATTTCTCATTATCTCAGAAATTCTGAAAGAAAATGCAATTTCAGACATCAAATTTCAAATCTAGACCAAAAATTAGTCCAAAATGGGCATGCAAACACCCCCAAAGAAAGGGAGAAAGAGGATTTCTAAAAATAGAACGGACTCAATTCGTATACAATCATTAGCATAAAATGTTTTAGTGGTCCGAGTCCGTATAAACTCTGTCACTACAAATTTTTTATTCAAATGATTGATTAAGACATTTTATTTTGATTAATTGTTGCATGTCTATAACTGTCTAATTTTAGGTCTAGAATTGAAATTTGATTTCTCAAATTGATCTTTCTTCAGATTGGAAATACGATAACTAATCTAAAACGTAACAAGATTGGTATTTGAATTTGAAGATATAAAAATTGTTCAAAACGATGTTTGGTCTAGATTTGATATTTGGTGTCTGAAATTGGTTTTTCTTCCAGATTGTGTGAAACAATAAGATTTCGGGGAAGGGAGGGGTTGAATCTCCCAAATGTACAGGCCTAGGGTGGAACAAATATCTTATTGAGAAATTGGGATCTGGATCTGTTGGATGATTTTCTTCTCTTCTGATCTGAAATTAGAAAAAATAAAATAACTCGCCCGATGGGCGAGTAGTATAGTACCTGTTAAGTACAGATTATTTTTAGTTTGCTATGAACAAGGTTGTCATTTAAGTTCTGATTTTTTGAATATGCCACTATCATTTTCTGTTTATAGACATGAGGAAATTTCTCTTGAAGACTCTTATAATGGGTTTGAACTATCTTACTTGCTTTATTACTGGTTGTATTAAATGGAACTACAAAGGGTGCTATGCCTACACTGTGGTGAATATTAAGTCCTATGGGTCTTGCTGTATTCAATGTCTCAATCCAATGGGCTTCTCTAGATTGACGGAATTTGGTAGTTTCATCTTCGGGCAAGTCGATTTCTATGCGCTCAACTGGGGTTAGGGTGAGATCGTCAAGTGAATGGTCGTCAAGATTGAAATGGTTAGAAACAGGCTTGTCTTTTTTTAATTTAATATCTGATCTGTGAGCATTAAAACGAGTGCGTAATTTGTTCTTTGTTTCCCCGATATATTGTTTGGGACATTTTTTACATGAAATTAAGTATATTACATTCGAGTTTTCACATGTTAGGTGCTCTTGGATCGGGTATCTTTTATTCGTAGAGTTACTTTGAAAATAATGCGTTTCTGATATAAAGGGACATGTTTTGCATCTGGTTGACATACATGGGGCACTCCTTAAACCTGGAGGCCCTTCGGCATAAAGTCTATTTTTAGCTGCTAACTGTGCTAATGTGGAATTTTTTATGTTTCG
>JAUJPP010000011.1:4360669-4380141 GCA_030562195.1 Nipponacmea schrenckii
TTGCTCATTCGATGTCCCCAAACGTTACTCAGTTTAGTGTTAATGATCACAATTTGACCAATTAAAGAGTCAACAATTACGAATTGTGAGATAGCGAAACCTGAAGTAGAGCAGGATGATAACGTCTTTTATGTCGCTATACCATCACTATTAATAAGGTTTGATTGGTTGAAAACAACGTGACTGTGTTCGTAAGCTTGTTAGATTACAAAGGGGACGAAGAATATTAGAAATAAGGCCATATTGTATTTTAGATTGGATGATACGCAATTGCATTGAATAAGACATTCACCCCTCTCCCCATACACCCTTGAGACCTTGGTCTAGCTACGACCGTCTTCGTTAGGAGGACGTAAAACTCCATTCATTTAATTTCATTTCCAGCTACGACTTACATCTTAGGCTTACCTACACATATACTCGTTTATAAAAGATATCGGCCACCATGAACATGTGATTCTGGAATCAACGTGCGATTCACATGTGGTAAAGTCTTTGTAATTTCATGAATTAGGCAAAGTTTAGGATGTTATTATGTTTGTAAGATATATTTTATGTCTTAAGATATTGGATTTAGATAATTTATGGCCCATGTTTAATTTGGCTCTAAATTTTATAGTTTTCAAACTGAACAGATAACTCTTGTTTATGATTTTGACAGTTTTACAGGATTTGCCTCCCTATTGTTTTTTATGTCATTCTCTGTCTCTTTGTAGCTAGCTATTCACCACTAGAAAAAAGCAGTCTGCCCCCCCCCCCCACAACCCCCAAACGGCGTCGTTCGATATCTTCTCCTTATTGGTTTAACTTGCTGCATACCCATGGCAGTATAATCTTAAAGAGGCCCAGGCTTTATTTTTAGGGGTCGTTTTGGGCCTTTGTTACATTTAAACAGTCCTCAGAAATACTCAAGCTCTAAGAAAATCGCAAAATACCTTGAAATATACCTCAAACAAAAAATTTAACTTTTCATTTTTTTTCCGTGCTGTACGCGGCTGGTCTCCAGTCAGTCTGAAAATTGTGTGTCCTGTTGACAAAGTCTACAATTGAAAATGCGTTGTATTCTATTTATATAGATGACGGCTATTGCACGACGGGAAGGATAACTCTTTGATTATCAAGACGAACCGTTTTCCAATATGGCGGGACGTTCGTACTTTCGGACTTTCGACATTATGATTTTTCAAACACGGATAATTATGGATACACATGGATTTGAAGGCTCAAATTTCAAAGGTAAGCTCTGTAGACTATTTCTGATTAACTAAACAAAAGATTTCATGTGTTTGAGGCTGTCGGATGATTGTTCGAAACAAATAAAGCCTAGGCCCCTTTAAAGTAATAATCACAAATAGATCTGAATTTACATATTTATTAACAAAAAATCAAATAGTAAAACATACCAAGATATAGTACAATTCTGAATCAAACAGAAATAAACAAACTTGTTAATCTTACAGGATGATAGTCCAGAAAAATTAGAAACTAAACACTAGCTGTCAATCAAATGTCACATGATTTATAATGAAATTCAGAACACTGATTAGATAAAAGAGTGGGTAAATTTAGATAGAGATTATAATATTGGTTCTAGTAATTTTACTGACTAAACTCTATTTCCATGATATTTCTTTAATCTCTCTAATATTAAATTCGACCACAAACTGATTATTAGAATTTAAATAACCGTTGTTTTTATCAGAGAGTTCAGTCAGGGTGATAAAATACAAGAACAGTAAACTACCACAGCCAGACCGTACTCTCGTGTCACTAAATGATTTAGTTATAGTTTTACTATCATCTATATTCAATAAACTGATTGTACTGTCAATAATACAGTAGTTTAGTTTAGGATTGTCAACTGGTAATAGTTCAATATCAATATATAAATAATCACCGATATATCTCACTACACTACAAGTCCATACCAGGTTATTGTTTCTAAACTTATTCTTACTGTAATAACTAATGTACTGTATATCACTGATATCAAATATAAACTGATACGTACCTGGTATGTAAAATGGTTTAGAAATAACAGACCCTACCTGATCTATATCTAAACTAAAATCTTTCCCCACCCACTGTAAATACTGTACACACAGATTATAATCTTTCTCGTCCTGTTTTTCTATTTCTAACAAACGAGGCAATGTTTGTAAAATATTTAATGTTGTTTCAGTTGCTGGTGAAATATTTGATTCCATATTACCTTCTAATAAATTTATTTCACTTGTTATTTCCATTTCTCTATTTTCTACTTTCTTCCTATTTTCTTCTAAATTATTTCTGATGTCTTTTATAATCTGTTCACAACCTTTTCTTACATCAGAAACAATTTGTTCAGTTTTTTCAGTCACTTTAGCACAGGAATCTTCACACAAAGATTTCAGTTTTTCAAATGATTCTAATAATGAACAGCGAGTTTTCTCCAAGTTTTTGATTCTGTTTTTGATGATTTTTTGCGAACGTTCAAGTTTTTCTACGGCTTTATTCCGTGTTTCGTCACATTCTATATCCAATGTTTCGTGTTCTTTGTGTTGTCCTAATATACACTTATAACACAATCCTATATTACAATTATTACAGTAATAATCCACCTCCCTCTGATTGTGGTTGGGACATTTTGGTTGTGTTGTTGAGGGAGGTTGTGTGGATGAAAGATGGAAGTTGGTAATAAACGCCTCAGCACCACCTTCAGGAATCTTAACATTCTGCTTACAGGTCGGACAGCAGAATGTCTCTGTTTTATTACCAATAAGTTTTGTAACACACTTCAAACAGAAGGTGTGGCCACATCCTAAAATCTTTGGTGTATTAAAGTTCTCCATACATATCGGACATTCTTGACTTATACTTGCAGCAGCTGTAGCCATTTTATATATTTCTAGAAGTCCAAATATGAAGATGTCCTAGTTGAATATAGAATTTTTAGATATAAACCACACTAGATATGTCCTAGTTGAATATAGACTGTTTAGATATAAAACACACTAGATATGTCCTAGTTGAATATAGACTGTTTAGATATAAAACACACTAGATATGTCCTAGTTGAATATAGACTGTTTAGATATAAAACACACTAGATATGTCCTAGTTGAATATAGACTGTTTAGATATAAAACACACTAGATATGTCCTAGTTGACTATAGACTGTTTAGATATAAAACACACTAGATATGTCCTAGTTGAATATAGACTGTTTAGATATAAAACACACTAGATATTCCTAGTTGAATATAACTGTTTAGATATAAAACACACTAGATATTCCTAGTTGAATATAGACTGTTTATATATAAACGGTATACTAGTTATATCTTTAGTTTACACAAGTATCAGGACTTGTTTTAGATATAAAACACACTAGATATATCCTAGTTGACATATAGACTGTTAGATATAAAACACACTAGAGATGTTGGTCTGATATGATTTTAATAGTTATCAACGATATATTAATCAAGACGTTCATACTGTCCATAAAAACATAACATAAAGCTGTAGAATAAGAACATCACAAATAGTGATATATGTTTATAAAGTCAACAATATGGTTGAATTGGTTAATTACTAACAACTCAATAATGTTGTACTTGTATATATACCTTCATCATCCAATAAATAAAGTTTCTACGAATAATCTAGTCACATGCTTCAATTACACTGAAATGACTCATAGAATGTCATTTGGGTAATTTGATATACAGTAGCATAAAAACATCTTTCAATATAATAACATCTTTCATCTTAATAACACCTTTCAGTATAATAAAGTCTTCCATGCATAACTTGTACAGTAGACTCCCAGTTTTAAATTAAGGTCATTCAATAAATAGCTTTGAATATCAGGTATAAATATATATAATATTACAGATATGTCACAGTGACCTATATTAGAACAACTATAAATCGCCTAACTCTGGGTTATATTCTAGAGAGTGGTCCACTGTTGTACTATTGTCTGTTTATAGAAACACCAGACATCACCTAACTCAAGGTTATATTCTAGAGAGTGATCCACTGTTGTACTATTGTCTGTTTATAGAAACACCTGACATCACCTAACTCTGGGTTATATTCTAGAGAATGGTTCACTGTTGTACTATTGTCTGTTTATAGAAACACCAGACATCACCTAACTCTGGGTTATATTCTAGAGAGTGATCCATTGTTATACTATCACCGTCTTTTTATAGAAATAACAGTCACCATCTGACACTGGGCTTTCTTTGTAGAGCCCACTGCAGAGGTGTTTATAGGAAATATGTTTTGGTGGTGGGGGGAGGGAGTCGGTTATAGGAAATGTTAGGTGTGTGTGTGTGGGGGGGGGGGGGTTCGGGGGGGCTTGTCTGGCTAAGTAGGGGCGACATAATTGTCAAGGTGGGTAATTCTTTATTATCGGTCAGAACAATTTGTACGTAGAAGTTAACATACATTTGACGGTGGTTCTACACTAACAATATCACTGGATGTAGATTCGTTTATCTCAAGTCGACGTTTATCAAGATATTTGTCCATTTGGCACATGCCCTTTAAAGGTAGTGGTTAGTGTCCTTCCTTTGGTGGTTTGTATATAAGGTTCTTTAACAGATGTGATAATAACTTGATCCAACTATAGAATGTCTGTGATGTAAGGCTACCACTCACTCCAAAAATATCAGATAAAAACTCAAAAGTTAGATTTAACCTTAGCTTCATAAGTGTTAACATTAATTCATGCTTAATACTAATCTTCCAACGTGGACCTGATTTACCTTTACTAAAGTAGTGTACACACTACAACATTTCTGCAACATTTTTGATTCCAATACCAATGTTGGAAAAATGTTGTCAGTGTGAACAGAGTTGTTGCTTGTTGGAAAAAAAGTTGGAAACTTGTTGGAAAATTGTTGTAAAATAATTGCCAAGGTAATTTTTTACAACAATTGTTGCAACTTGTTGGAAAATTTTGGTCAATGTGAACAGAAAAAAAAAACAGGTTTACAACATTATTCCAACATCAGACTGATCATGTGACGCTGAATTGATGTCATGTGATTAACAAAATGGCAAAATTTTCAAACATGTCGTTAAAGTGTTGCTATAGTGTAAACAGAGCATGTTGGAAGAATTGTTGTAAAAAAGTTGCAAATGTAGTGTGTACTCTTCTTTTTAAAACTTTCGATGCCGGCCCAGGATATCGAATATTCTTGTATCATCTAGTCACCAGGTCAAGTAACTTGAAAAAAAAACTTTTTGTTAGGAACGTCAAATACAACCTGATTTTTTTTTTCAGATTTTGTAATTGAATGCAATAAGAACTGCTCATTATCTTTCACATTTAGCATGTTTTTAAGAGTTTAATCCCCAGCTGGAGCTTGCAGATTTGAAGTTGTTTCTGTATACAGCCAGCACATTCACAGCTGTCAGAACAATCCATTTTATAAACAAATGAATAGTTGTGATCTGAAAGGCTGAGTTTTGGGCAACAGAGAACCATTCGTCTGTTGCTCAAAGGCTTGCAGCTTGCTTGACGATTTAGGTCATATCCCATGCTGAGCAGAGGATAAGGTTTTTCTGCTGATGGTCTACCATTCTTGAAGTGAACTGAACAAATGCGTGTGTGTGATTTTGATTTCCAAAAGTTAATGACTCTTTAACCATCTCTGAAGACGGTAGTATGAATTAGAACAGTTGAAAACGCATCAATTCGCCATTTTTTTAGCCTAAACTTCTGCATCTCAGCTGACCGGAGATTGGCGAATGACTCGCGCATGCATAACGGGAAACATGAAAGGGTCTATTATATATGAACTAATGTTACCTTCACACTTGTATTGAACAATATCACTCGTTCACCTTAAAGATAACTCGACATTTTCAAAATAGAACAAGACAAGGTAAATTATTCTGATAGGTATTAAAATATATAATTGTTTGTCGTTTTACTGTACGAATAAAATATCATTTTAAAGGGAGGTAACTATAGTTAATAGAGGGTGCACTCGTATAGACTCTGACCACTAAAATATTTTATTCAAATGATTGATTAATTGTTTCATGTCTATAACTGTCTAATTTTAGTTCTAGAATTGAAATTTGATTTCTCAAATTGATCTTTCTTCAGATTGGAAATACGATAACTAAACTAAAACGTAACAAGATTGGTATTTGAATTTGAAGATATAAAAATTGTTCAAAACAATGTTTGGTCTAGATTTGATATTTGGTGTCTGAAATTGCTTTTTCTTCCAGATTGTGCGAAACGATAAGAGATATAATTCTGAAAATAGTGGTTTTGTTTGTGTGCAGTGACAATCAAGCAGACGTTGATATAATGTAGTGGTCTACTTTCAGTTTGACTATTTCAAAATTTTCACGGTCATGCTATATTGAATTTTTGTACAGAAACCAAGTATTGGCCAGGCTTTCATGTGACATATTAGAAAGTTTTCATAAGATTTTTTGAAAAGTTCATAAAAGGTTGAGTTTCGTGATTTAACATGGGAAAAGAAGGGCATTTTAAAACCCTTGGGGCTTACCTCCCTTCAACCACTTTACTGTACTCACTAACTTGGACTACAGATTAAGGATTCAGAGCTCAATTGGGTGCAGAACTGTAGGACGTAAAACTCCATTCATTTCATTTTCCAATTCTCTAGTCTCTATTCTAAGGATTACATGAATCACCCTTTATTGATATAACTGGCCATTGGATAAAATGAATGGAGTTTTACGTCCTACTTTTCTGCACCTTACGGGCTAACGAAGACGGGCAACGCCATGCAGTGTGCTATGAGGGAAATTTTGCCAGGACAGCGGCATTAGCCTGCTCTTTTTCGATTTCCAACTGTCGAGGGATCTTTAACGTGCACAGCCTGTAGCACACGGGGCCTCGGTTTATTGTCCCATCCGAACGACTAGACGCTTTTTCCATGTCAGTCCCTCCGACCTGCATCACTGACAAGGGGAAACCGGGCTGAAAAATCCGAAGGTTAATTGAACCCGGGACCTTCAGGTTAGTGAGCAAGCGTCTTACCCACTGAGTGTTCCCTCCCATCAGTCATATAGGTCACGTGTTATACATCTTATCATTTTACTTGATAACGTTACCTGCATGTGTTTCGAAACGTAGTATGTAATAAATTCAGAGGTAGTACATCCATATATTCTTAGTTCTTAATTATAATATGGTGTTTGTATCACATGTCTTCAAAAGACTGAACTTTATCATCTGGTGGATGGGTTATACAGAAGAGAACAGAACAGAACAGAACTCAGACCCACAGCGTGGGTAACAAGAGATTACATAATACATACATATAACAATTTCTACATTATAAATATAAATGTCGTATATATATACAATATATGGAATTCTATTTGTTTAACAATTCATATATTATAATTAAATTTCCATTTGATTTAATGATCTAAATTTGACCAAAAAAAAATCATACGTTGTTGAATATTTAAAATAATAAGAAATCTGCCTGTTTCTCCATAGATCATACAATATAGAGTTGTATTTCTAACGTTTAATATTCGTTTACAGTATTTTGTGTGAATTTTTTCTAGATCTGAACAATTCTCAGATCCCCAAATTCCACATCTTTACAGTAGGATCAGTAACAGTAACGTGTCAAATAATTTAAATTGTAAAATAAGCCGGTTTATAGAGGATGTGGTTAAGAGAAGTTTCACTTTTCATATTATATTTCTATTTCTACCAAACGAGGTAATGTTTGTAAAATATTTAATGTTGTTTTAGTTGAAGGTGAAATATTTGATTCCATATTACCTTCTAATAAATTTATTTCACATGTTATTTCCATTTCTCTATCTTCTACTTTCTTCCTATTTTCTTCCAAATTATTTCTGATTTCTTTTATAATCTGTTCAAAACCCTTTTTCTTACATCAGAAACAATTTGTTCAGTTTTTTCAGTCACTTTAGCACAGGAATCTTCACACGAAGATTTCAGATCTTGAAATGATTCTAATAATGAGGAACGAGTTTTCTCCAAGTTTTTGATTCTGTTTTTGATGATATTTTGTGAACGTTCAAGTTTTTCGATGGCTTTATTCCGTGTTTCGTCACATTCTATATCCAATGTTTCGTGTTCTTTGTGTTGTCCTAACATACACTTAAAACACAATCCTATATTACAATTATTACAGTAATAATCCACCTCCCTTTGATTGTGGTTTGGACATTTTGGCTGTTTTGTTGACAAAGGTTGTGTGGATAAAAGATGGAAGTTGGTAGTAAACGCCTCGGCACCACCTTCAGGAATCTTAACGTTCTGCTGACCGGTCGGACAGCAGAGTGTCTCTGTTTTATCACCAATAAGTTTTGTAACACAATCTAAACAGAAGGTGTGGCCACATCCTAAAATCTTTGGTGTATTAAAGTTTTCCATACATATTGGACATTCTGTGATACTCACTGAGGCTGTGGCCATTTTCTTTCTGTAAAACACACAGTAGATCCTGGTTGAAATATATCACACTAGAAATGTTGGTTTGATATATATCCCACTAGAGATGTTGGTTTGATATATATCCCAATAGAGATGTTGGTGTGATATATATCACACTAGAGATGTTGGTTTGGTATATATATATCACAATAGAGATGTTGGTTCGATATATATCACAATAGAGATGTTGGTTTGATATATATCACAATGGAGATGATGGTTTGATATATATCACAATGGAGATGTTGGTTTGATATATCACAATACAGATGTTGGTTTGATATATATCACAATAGAGATGTTGGTTTGGTATATATCACAATGGAGATGTTGGTTCGATATATATCACAATAGAGATGTTGGTTCGATATATATCACAATAGAGATGTTGGTTTGATATATATCACAATGGAGATGTTGGTTCGATATATATCACAATAGAGATGTTGGTTCGATATCTATCACAAGAGAGATGTTGGTTTGATATATATCACAATAGAGATGTTGGTTTGATATCTATCCCAATAGAGATGTTGTTTTGATATATATCACAATAGAGATGTTGGTTTGATATATATTACAATAGAGATGTTGGTTTGATATATATCACAATAGAGATGTTGGTTTGATATATATATTACAATAGAGATGTTGGTTTGATATATATCACAATGGATATATTGGTTTGGTATATATCACAATGTAGATTTTGCTTCGATAAATACCATCGTTGTAATCTGTTCAATAATAAGTCTGGTTTTGAGCTTAGGCGGAGTTTAAAGCACTGAATTTGGTTTCAAGAAACGTCTCTTTGATATTCCTCTACTTTATTGTCGTATAAACGATAAACAACCTTCGTTTTGTTTATAAATATATAGACGCCCACTAGTTATCTATCACATGCTTTGTCTTAAAGATATTAAGGTTCAAGTGAGATCATTTATCAGTGTTAATTCTATGTAATGATTATCGCTTTAAGCTAAATAAGTGTCGCCTAGCAGATACGCCCATTTTAGAGTAAATTTTTTTGTTAAACTCATGTTGAAACGCCAACATTATTTGTCGAAATGACCACAGTTTGGGCCTATTCCAAGATCTTATCAATATACACGATCGCAGCAAATTTAATTTAAATCGGATGAAAGAGTAGTCACTGGTGGGTTCATATACAAATTTTGGTACGCTTTTACTTAGTCTAGAGCAACTAAAAAAAAACACTTTACCAAAACATCGTCAAAATTTGAACTTGTCAGAGATCTTATAAACAAAATTGATTACACCAAATTTCATTCGTATCAGATGAAAACTGTAGTATCGCTTTCACAGTTATCAAAAAATCATCAAGATCAAATTGTCCAAGATCTCATCAATATAAATGATCACACCAAATTTCATTCAGAAAAATGAAAACTGTAATTTCTATAAAGTTCAAAAGACAATTTCGACTCGTTTTGACTAAGTCAAGGGGAATAACTCAAAAACCGTTCATCGAAAAATTGTTAATATTGATCCAGCGTGATCATCTTGTTTGGGAGTGTAACGTTTGCTTGTTACAGACTTACACAACCATGGTCTAGTTCTCAGTAATAATTCTGTATCACCAGTATTTGATAGACTCGGTTACAAATAGACTATTTAACTTTGGTTCGCCAGCTCCATGTTTTAATGAATGTGAATTGAGTTGAATAACTGTTGTGCCGTATTCCTTTAATACGCGACTTAATTAATCAAGTAGAGAACCCTACCTATTCGGGACTTACTACGAATCAAGTACAACCGGAAAACATGGGAAAACATCAAGCTCTCAACCCGTGCAATTTATAGGACATAAACATTCCTTCGGCAACCACCGTGTGAGTAATCTTTTGGAATATATGTAGAACTGTTTACTTTTATCTCCAGGAAAATCTAACTATGATAAAATAGTAGTTTTTGCGAACTTTCAGTTTTCCTGTTCGTCGGTCGGCAAGATTGACCTTTGACCTCGCAGTTTTCTTTGATTATATTGTGTGCCGCCATAGACTCGATTTGTCAATTAATCGAACTTTGAAACATTTAAATCCTAAAAAAGGGATATCTTTTATTTTATTTTCCTTAATGTAACGTTTGTGTTATTTTGTATTTTACAGCTTTTTACAATAATGATCGTCTACTTTGAATAAAGTTCTGATTTTAAGAAGTTGCGGTCTTGTTATCTATCTGTTAAGCCATACCCTTTGGTGAGGACAGAATAGTAAATTGTCAAATCACGTTTCTCGTCATCTTGTAAAGTGGTGTGATTACATATTGTTTATTAAAACATATTTAAAATGCTAGCTAAGATATAATGTTCAATTTTGTACGTTGAATCCATTGTTATCTTTTTGATAAATTCACAAGAAAACACTTGATGTCTGTTATTACAGTCTATTACTTTCTGTTTCTCAAAAATTTCATTTCAAATCTATAACAACAAAATATTGTCACCTAAAGTCAGTGTAGACTGGACCGGCCTCTTCTATTTATGATTTAAAAAAAAAAAAAAAAAAAAAAAAAAAAAAAAAAATTGAGTAAACTTGTATCCTACGAGAGAGACTGGACAAATTGCGAAGTTAACAATAAAATGGGCGTGTTTGCCATGTTTTTTGTCCTACCTTATTTGGAATGATTCACAGTTGTCGATCACGCTTTGGGGTCATGTGACATGAATTTTGAAAATAAAATCTCGATTATCGCGGATTCAATTCCACACACACGCCGTTGGAATCATGTCCGAATTAGCGGATATTGACGAGGCGATTGGACATGTTTTACCGGCTTTTGGTTATAAAGATCCAAAGGAATATCAGAGGTCAATAATCACTGCTTATCTACAGAAGAAAGATGTTTTTTTGTGCGCGCCGTGTGGTTCGGGAAAGTCGCTGACGTTTGAGGCTGCCCCATTTTTATTCCAATACATGAAAAATCAAACGATCATACCTACCGATAATATAATTATTGTTGTACAACCCTTGATTGGACTAATGAAAGAACAGGTAAGTCATGTTAAAAAAGTAAAATTTCTGTTGCGGTGTAATGTTTTTTTTTTTTTTTTTTTTTTTTTTTTTGTGTCCTTTTGAAAACCTAGATCTAATCGAATTTTAGTCGTAAGTTTTTATAATGATAATGATTTTATTTATGTTCATTCACCTCATCCCATACGTTGTATCCGTTCATTAAACTGATGCTGTGCGTCAACAAAATTCTTAGATCGTAAAAATATCACTAAATAACAAGAACTTTAGGTATGTCACCAGCTTGCCATTTTAGACAACCATTTTGTTTATATCACGTGATGTACGACGTCACACGATCTGCATAATGCGGATTGACCTACAAGATGAGAAATTAGCTCTAATGTCCCAGTCTCTAGAAATAAGTTTTTTTTAGTGAGTTTTTTTTTTTTTTTTTTTTTTAAGAAGACTGACCAATTTATGGAGAAGACTGGACACCAGTCTAAAGTCAGTGTTAAAACCCGAGAAGAAATGTTTACTATATAGGCCTAAATAAACCCAGTACTAACGTTTCAAACCTGAAAACAATAACCCGAAATCCAGAAAAAAGGAAACATTTTGACGAAACATAGGTAGCATACAGAAATAGCTATTTTCCAACAAATTTAAAAAGTTCAAGGGATGTACCTGATGAAAATATTTAATTCCAATTTGTAAAGTTCAAGGGACGTAACTGGTGAAAATATGTTTGGACTCAGTCCACCAATTCATTTGTCATCTGTTTCAATGTTAAATCTCGAAATTCAACACTTCCATAACTTTTTCCAGAAATCTCGTTGAAAACATGAAAGCCAATACTGGTTTTTGTACAAAATTTCAATATAACATGACCATGACAACTTTGAACTAAACAAAATGAAAGTAAACAACTACATTTTATCAACATCCGCTTGATTGTCGGTGCACAAATTCCAAATCTGGACCAAAAATTAGTCTAAAATGGACAAAGCCCCAAAAGGAAGGAAGAAAGAGGATTTCTAAAATTAGCTAAGACTAAATCCACAATTATTAGCACAAGATGTGTTTGTGGTCCGAGTCCAGAAATTGGAATTAAATATATTTTCATCAGTTACGTCCCCTTGAACTATAAAATTATATGGACACAAGGACTTAGTCCCTAATTCATTTGCCATCTATTTCCATGTTAAATCACAAAATTCAACCGTCTAGAACTTTTTCCAGAAATCTCGTTAAAAACTTTCTTATATGCCACATGAAAGCCAGGTCAATACTTGGTTTCTGTACAAAAATCCAATATAGCATGACCATGAAAATTTTGAACTAAACAAAATGAAAGTAAACCACTACATTTTATCAACATCCGCTTGACTGTCACTGCACACAAAACCACTATTTTTAGAAATAACCTTCCGCCAATTAAATTTCTCATTATCTCAGAAAACCTGAAAGAAAATGCAATTTCAGACATCAAATTTCAAATCTAGACCAAAAATTAGTCCAAAATGGGCATGCAAACACCCCCAAAGGAAGGGAGAAAGAGGATTTCTAAAAATATAACGGACTCAATATAGAACGGACTAAATACGTATACAATCATTAGCATAAAATGTTTTAGTGGTCCGAGTCCACAATCAGAATGCAACTGGAACTTCAACGTCAAATAGCAAGAGAATTCGACGACCGCTACAGTTACTCTTGCTGTACTTTTTATTGTACGGGAGATAACTTTTGTTGATTAAGAGTGTACTCGATAGACACGTTTTATTTATTGGTTGTTGCATGCCTAAAATTGTCTTATAGTTGTTCTAGATTTGATATTTGGTGTCTGAAATTGTTTTTTCCTTCAGATTGAGAGAGACGATAAAAGATTTAATTCTAGTCGTTTCGTGTACACCGATGTGCCGATGTTGATAAAATGTAGTGGTCTACTTTCATTTTGACTATATCGAAATTTTCATGGTCATGTTATATTGAATTTGTGTACAGAAACCAAGTATTGGCCAGTCTTCCATGTGATATATTAGAAAGTTTTCAATGAGATTTCTTGAAAAGTTCATAAAAGGTAGAGTTTCGTGATTTAACATGGAAATAGAATGAAAGGAAAATGAAACGGGCATTTAAAAACCCTTGAGGCTTACCTCCCTTCAATTACTTAACTGTCCTGTTTAACTCGGACTACATTTTAAGGATTCTGATTTCAATCCGCTGTTTTTGATGCAGATCTGACATGGAAGAAGCATCTAATCGCTCAGATTAGACAATAGACTGGGGCTCCGTGTTCTACAGGCTGTCTACGTTAAAGATCCCTTGACAGTTGTCAATCGTAAAATGGCCAATGTCGCTGTCCTGACAAAATTTCCATCATTGCACTCTGCAAGGCGATTTCCATCTTTAAGCAAAAGAGTAGAACGTAAAACTCATTTCATTTCATTTCATATTCTCAAACATCTCCAGTCTCCTTTCTAAGGATTACATGAATATTGGAAGGGTTCCCTCCCATCAGTCATATAGGTCACGTATTATACATCTTATAACAACAGAGAATATACATGACTGGAAAACTAATCCCCTGTCTTCTACCTATCAATACATGGACTGTTCCACACAGATCAGATCATTATTTGTGTTTAAGTTTGAGTTATAGAGTTATAGAGAACTGTAAAGAAGAAAAGTAAGTGATAAATTAGTATCGTTTATTCAACATAATAAGTTATTATAAATATGAACCATGTTTAAAAATATTTAATAACATTATAATATGGTGTTTGTATCACATGTCTTCAAAAGACTGGACGTTATCATTTGGTGGATGGGTTATACAGAACAGAACAGAACAGAACAGAACAGAACAGAACTCAGACCCACAGCGTGGGCAACAAGAGATTACATAATACAATATAAATGTTGTATATATACAATATATAGAATTCTATTTGTTTAACAATTCATATATTATAATTAAATTTCCGTTTGATTTAATGATCTAAATTTGACCAAAATAAAATCATACGTTGTTGAATATTTAAAATAATAAGAAATCTGCCTGTTTCTCCATAGATCATACAATATAGAGTTGTATTTCTAACGTTTAATATTCGTTTACAGTATTTTGTGTGAATTTTTCTAGATCTGAACAATTCTCAAATCCCCAAATTTCACATCTATACAGTAGGATCAGTAACAGTAACGTGTCAAATAATTTAAATTGTAAATCTATTGTGAATGATATATTTCTTTTTTTTCTATTTAATTCAAACATGGCTTTTCTTGACTGGTCAATAAGTTGTTTTCTAGCTAATGTAAATTAACAGTTATAATTAAATAGTGATTCGGCCAGGATTTTTCAAATATGTCGGTTTACAGGGGAAGTCGGTTTATAGAGGATGTGGTTAAGAGAAGTTTCACTGTATTGGTTCTAGTAATTTTACTGACTAAACTCTATTTCAAATGTCACATGATTTATAATGAAATTCAGAACACTGATTAGATAAAAGAGTGGGTAAATTTAGATAGAGATTATAATATTGGTTCTAGTAATTTTACTGACTAAACTCTATTTCCATGTTATGTCTGTAATCTTTGTTATATTGAATTGGACCACAAACTGATTTTTAGGATTTAAATAGCCCTTGTTTTTATCAATAAGTTCAGTTAGGTTGATGGAATTCCAGGACAAAAACCCATTTACTAGGTCGGGCCATACTCTCGCGTCTCTAAATGATTTAGTTACAGTTTTATCGTCATTATCAATATTCAATATACTGATTGTACCATCAATAATACAGAAGTCTAGATTAGGATTGTTATCTGGTAATGGTCCAATATCAATATATAAATCACCAACAAATCTCCCTACCCTACAACTCCATACCAGGTTATTGTTTCTAAACTTATTCTTACTGTAATAACGGGTGTACTCTTCTTTTATATCACTGATATCAAATATAAACTGATACGAACCTGGTATGTAAAATGATTCTTTAGAAATAACAGACCCTACCTGATCTATATCTAAACTAAAATCTTTCCCCACCCACTGTAAATACTGTACACACAGATTATAATCTTTCTCGTCCTGTTTTTCTATTTTTAACAAACGAGGTAATGTTTGTAAAATATTTAATGTTGTTTTAGTTGAAGGTGAAATATTTGATTCCATATTACCTTCTAATAAATCAATTTCACTTGTTATTTCCATTTCTCTATTTTTTACTTTCTTCCTATTTTCTTCCAAATTATTTCTGATGTCTTTTTTAATCTGTTCACAACCTTTTCTTACATCAGAAACAATTTGTTCAGTTTTTTCAGTCACTTTAGCACAGGAATCTTCACACAAAGATTTCAGTTCTTCAAATGATTCTAATAATGTAGAGCGAGTTTTCTCCAAGTTTTTGATTCTGTTTTTGATGATATTTTGTGAACGTTCAAGTTTTTCGATGGCTTTATTCCGTGTTTCGTCACATTCTATATCCAATGTTTCGTGTTCTTTGTGTTGTTTAAATATACACTTTAAACACAATCCTATATTACAATTATTACAGTAATAATCCACCTCCCTCTGATTGTGGTTGGGACATTTTGGTTGTGTTGTTGAGGGAGGTTGTGTGGATGAAAGATGGAAGTTGGTAGTAAACGCTTTGGCACCACCTTCAGGAATCTGTACTTCCTGCTGACAGGTCGGACAGCAGAATGTCTCTGTTTTATCACCAATAAGTTTTGTTACACACTTCAAACAAAATGTGTGGCCACATCCTAAAATCTTTGGTGTATTAAAGTTTTCCCTACATATTGGGCATTCTGGCCTGATACTAGCAGCAGCTGTAGCCATTTTCTATATTTTTTTAAGAAGTTAAGAAGACTATGTAGGTATAAAACACACTAGATATGTCCTAGTTGAATATAGACTGTTTAGAAATAAAACACACTAGATATATCCTAATTGAATATAGACTGTTTAGATATAAAACACACTAGATATGTCGTAGTTGAATATAGACTGTTTAGATATAAAACACACTAGATATGTCCTTGTTGAATATAGACTGTTTAGATATAAAACACACTAGATATGTCCTAGTTGAATATAGACTGTTTAGATATAAAACACACTAGATATGTCCTAGTTTAATATAGACTGTTTAGATATAAAACATACTAGATATGTCCTAGTTGAATATAGACTGTTTAGATATAAACACACTAGATATATCCTAGTTGAATATAGACTGTTTAGATATAAAACACACTAGATATATCCTAGTTGAATATAGACTGTTTAGATATAAAACACACTAGAGATGTAGGTGTGATATATTCTATGGTTTATCAGGAAATATTTGATGATGAAGTTATAATCTGTTGACGGTTACCAACAAGTCTGATGTCAGACCCAGCGCAGTATGAGAAAGATTTACAACAAGGCACTTTATATACTGATTCAAAATTCTTAGAAATAGCTCGTAACCATGTAAACAACAATCAACATTAACCCTTTCTATATGACTCAAGTCAATATTACTACCAATCGATAGTTCTATAATAGCTAGTTGAATATATTATCTAACGTTTCTACGAATAATTACGTCACATGTTCTAATTTCTGGGAAATGACTTCACAGCTTTAAAAATTAAGGTCATAAATGCATAAAATAGCTTGTCGAGTAAAAATGAAATGAATTAAATGGAGTTTTACGCCCTACTCTTCTGCACCTAATGGGCTAACGAAGACGGGCAACGCGATGCAGGGTGCGATAAGTGACAGTGACATCAGTCTCATCTTTTTGCATTATCCAATTGTCAAGTGATCATTAACATACACAGCTTGTAGCACACGGTACCTTGGCTTATTGTCCAATCCGAACGACTAGACGCTTTTTCAATGTCAATTCTTCCAACCATTAGGCCTACACTGATTGGGGAAAACCGGGTTGAAGAGAGTTCATCTCGACCTTTTATACCTTTTATATTATATATTATACATATGGTTTCATTATAGACCCAAATATCGTCTTGGTTTGGTGTAACGTCTATTATATAGAAACTTATTGTAAGTGGTTTTATTACCTTGTATTGAACAATATCTCTCGTTCCAATTCAGCAGCGAACTCGAGTTGTACACCTTAAAGATTACTCGACATTTTCAAAATAGAAAAAGAGCTGGTAAAATTTTCCGATGGGGACTGCAACAATCAGAGAGCAACCGGAACTTAACGACAAACAGCAAGAGAATTCCTTACGACCGTCTCAGGTGCTCTTGTTGTACTTTTTATTGTACAGATAAAGGGAGATAACTATTGTTAATTGAGAATACAGTCGTTATGGATTCAGACCACTAAAACACTGTCTTCAAATGATTGACAAAGTTATTTTATTTTTATTGGCGGTGGGTGTAAAAATTCCTTATTCCCGAACTGTCCGAATTCTCCGAAAATCGAAACTAAATTCCCGCCATAGGCCGTGCACAATTTCAGGGTCAAAACATTTTACGTAAAAAAAAACGAATATCTTGAACGCGATTTCCTTTGGTCAAATCTAAATATCCCTTCTTCCTTTTTTTTGTGTATACAGCAATTCTATTTATAGTAAAGGTAAATTATAAATAATGATGGCTATGGTATGAAATAATTGTTAATATGTAACAATTAAAACTTTGTGGTCTGTGAACCGATGTGTCTTCCAATTACCTCCCTTGAGTATAAGCCTTATTGTTATAACAAGCCGCGAGTTGAGGAGAGAATTTAGATTGAAATTTGAATAGCAGAAGTTTTAAAATCTTGGTTCTTACACTTCCTTATTACCAGGCAACATCTTCTCAACCCTGGTTCCTTCAAAATCAGAAAATGTCTTATTTGTTAACTTCCTCGTAGCATTAAGTCAAAAAGACCGATACACGGTTGGTTTTCAAAGCCTACCTCCAACCGCTGCCAACCGGCATACCGGAGGGAAAAAAAAGCTCCAAAATGAGTATTGTTTAATATGAGGATCGTAGATTTTCAAACTACAAAACGAAACTTTTTAATTTGGCGGAATTTTCGTTGAAGTCAAAATTATAGAATCAAAATTATCTTAAAAATGAAACGAATCTAATAAATATTTCTTTTCGTGTTCTTCATATAAACCAAATAATTTGCATTTTGTTTTGTAGTATGAAAAACTACGATCCTAATATTTAACAATACTCAGTTTGGAGCATTTATTTTCTTTCCAGTATGTCGGTTGACAGCGGTTGGCGATACACTATTCAACTAATAACAAAAAAGAGATATTTTGATTTGACCAAAGAAAATCGATATACAAATATTCGTTTTTTACGTAAAATACTGTAATTGTGCTCGACCTTTGGCCGGTAATTTGGTTTCGAATTTTAATATTTGGTTGTGGCATGCCTATAGGCCTATATGTCTTATTTTTGGACTAAAATAATTTGATTTCTGAAATTGACTTTTCTTTCAGATTATTCGAGACGATAAGAGATTCTAAAAATAGTGTTTTTTGTGCTGTGACAGTACTGTGGATGTTCTGGGCATTCGTCTCCAAAAATTATGTAATAAATTCAAATAAATGGAATTTAAAAAAAATAAATGTTTTACGTCCTAAATGTCTGTACCAACTAGGTTAACGAAGACGGGAGTTCGGGACACTTGTAGCATAGACTTGCATTTAAAATTTTAGAGTCCGTGGTTCTTGCGATTTTATCTAAATTAAAAAGGAAAAAGAGTGTTATATAATGTTATACATGTAATAGCAAAAAGTGTTAAGAAAAGCCATCAAAATAGTGAAACGATCATGACGTTCTCTGTCTGAAAACTATTCAACCCCCCCCCCCTACCCTGGTTACGGGGCCCGTAGACAATAGGTAATGTAAATATTATTGTTTATATGGTATATTTATGGTATAAACGGAATTGAATTCTGTAACATAACAAATTCTTACTCTCCTTTACATTTCGCTGTGTTTAATTTTTCATCAACTTTATTTCAGACCCCCATATCCTCCTCACAATTATTTATT
>JAUJPP010000011.1:4380641-4408609 GCA_030562195.1 Nipponacmea schrenckii
TGTTACCCACGCTGTGGGTCTGAGTTCTGTTCTGTTCTGTATAACCCATCCACCAGATGATAAAGTTCAGCCTTTTGAAGACATGTGATACAAACACCATATTATAATGTTATTAAATATTTTTAAACATGGTTCATATTTATAATAACTTATTATGTTGAATAAACGATACTAATTTATCACTTACTTTTCTTCTTTACAGTTCTCTATAACTCTATAACTCAAACTTAAACACAGATAATGATCTGATCTGTGTGGAACAGTCCATATATTGATAGGTAGAAGACAGGGGATTAGTTTTCCAGTCATGTATATTCTCTGTTGTTATAAGATGTATAACACGTGACCTATATGACTGATGGGAGGGAACCCTTCCAATGTCCAGTTATATCAATAAAGGCTGATTCATTTAATCCTAAGAAAGGGAACTGGAGATGTTTGGGAATATGAAATGAAATGAGTTTTAGTTCTACTCTTTTGCTGAAAAACGGAAAACGCCTTTCAGGGTTCAATGAGGGGCATTTTGTCATGACAGCGACATTGGCCCTTTTACGATTGACAACTGTCAAGGGATCTTTAACGTAGACAGCCCGTAGAACACGGTCGGTTTATTGTCCAATCCGAGCGACTAGACGCTTCTTCCATGTCAGCACCTCCGACCTGCATCAAAAACAACGGATTTAAGTAGAATCCTCATCCTGTAGTTCAAGTTAGTGATGACAGTTAAGTGATTAAAGGGAGGTAAGCCACAAGGGTTTTTGTATACCCATTTCATTTCCTTCTATTTCTATGTCAAACCACGAAACTCAACCTTTTATGAACTTTTCAAATAATCTCATTGAAAACTTTTTACTATATCACATGAAAGCCTGGCCAATACTTGGTTTATGTACATAACTTCAATATAGCATGACCATGAAAATTTTGAACTAGTCAAAAAAAAAAAAAAAGTAAACCACTACGCCTACTTGATTGTCACTGCACACAAACAAAACCACTATTTTCAGAATTATATCTCTTATCGTTTAGCACAATCTGGAAGAAGAAGCAATTTCAGACACCAAATATCAAATCTAGACCAAACATTGTTTTGAACAATTTTTATATCTTCAAATTCAAATACCAATCTTGTTACGTTTTAGTTTAGTTATCGTATTTCCAATCTGAAGAAAGATCAATTTGAGAAATCAAATTTCAATTCTAGACCTAAAATTAGACAGTTATAGACATGCAACAACCAATCAAAATAAAATGACTTAATCAATCATTTGAATAAAATATTTTAGTGGTCTGAGTCTATACGAGTGCACCCTCAATTACCTATAGTTATCTCCCTTTAAATGATATTTTATTCGTACAGTAAAACGACAAACAATTATATATTTTAATACCTATCAAATAATTTACCTTCTATTTCTCTATTTTGAAAATGTAGAGTAATCTTAAAGGTGAACGAGTGATATTGTTCAATAGACAGTTATAGACATGCAACGATTAATCAATCATTTGAGTAAAATATTTTAGTGGTCCGAGTCCGTACGAGTGCACTCTCAATTAACTATAGTTATCTCCCTTTAAAATGATATTTTATTCGTACAGTAAAACGACAAACAATTATATATTTTAATACCTATCAGAATAATTTACCTTGTCTTTTTCTATTTTGAAAATGTCGAGTAATCTTTAAGGTGTACAACTCGAGTTCGCTGCTGAATTGGAACGAGAGATATTGTTCAATACAAGGTACCATTAGTTCATATATAATAGATTCTTTCACGTTTCCCGTTGTGCATGCGCGAGTGATTCACCGTTCGCCGGCCAGCTGTGTTGCAGTAGTTTACGAGCAAAAATGGCGAATTGTTGCGTTTTCAACTGTTCTTATTCATACAACTGTCTTCAGAGATGGTTAAAGAGTCATTTACTTTTGGAAACCAAAATCAGACACGCATTTGTTCAGTTCACTTCAAGAATGGTAGACCAGCAGCAGAATTCCTTATCCTCTGCTGATATGACCTTAATCCCGGTGTGACTAGACAACATCCCCACCCCCCCCCCTTCCCCCGGTAGTCCCTGGAGGTAGCGGCACCGGAAGTGACAGCAAGCTGCAAGCCTTTGAGCAACAGACGAACGGTTCACATACACTCTTGTCCAAACTCAGCCTTTCAGATCACAACTATTCATTTGTTTATAAAATGTGACTGTTCTGACTGCTGTGAATGTGCTGGTTGTATACAGAAACAACTTCAAATCTGCAAGCTCCAGCTGAGGATTAAACACTTAAAAAACATGCTAAATGTGAAAGATAATGAACCTAATCAGTTCTTAGCATTCAATTACAAAATCTGACAAAAAATCAGGTTGTATTTAGGTGTTCCTAACAAAAAGTGTTTTTTCAAATTATTTGACCTGGTGACTAGACGATACAAGACTATTCGATATCCTGGACCAGCATAGAAAGTATCATTCCTGTCAACCAAAGTGCAGAAACACAGTGTTAGTAAAGGTAAACCAGGTCCACGTAGGAAGATTAGTATTAAGCAAGAATTAATATTAAAACTTATGAAGCTAAGGTTAAATCTAATTTTTGAGTTTTTATCTGATTTTTGGAGTGAGTGGTAGCCTTACATCACAGACATTCTATAGTTGGATCAAGTTATTATCACATCTGTTAAAGAACCTTATATACAAACCACCAAAGGAAGAGGTGAAAAGGACACTACCCACTTCCTTCAAGGAGCATGTGCTAAATGCAAGAGGAATAATTGACTGTTCCGAAGTTTTTATAGAAATGTAGAGAGGGCCATACATAGGGTTAAATGGTTTAAGATACTTTAGATACAGCGTCACTCGGCTAGTTTCTATAGGGAAATACCCTAAATATTTTGTACCAATCTTAACTATTGATTATATTCTAATAATGAATTATTATAGTCGTCGTTACAGTATAACAAGAGACAGTATTAAATATATATAGAACTGAATACCTCTTTATATTTGATCACATGACCAAACCTGTTATATCCTGTATTATAGTCAATATTAATCACCAAGATTCGATATGAATCATATGATAATTATCAAAGGTTTTTTTTTTTTAGTTCTTTTAAAATAAATAATTGGTGCTGAGATCTTTCATCAACCCAGTAACTTTAGATTAGCGAGTCTAATATCTTCCTATATCAAGTCGCCCAATGGACAAATATCATTTGAGATGAACGAATCTACATCCAGTGGTAGTCAGGCTAAAAGTCTAACTATTGTTAGTGTAGACCCACCGTCAAATATATGTTAACTTCTACGGACAAATTGTTCTGACCGATATTTAAAAATTACGCACCTTAAAGTGGCCCCTACTGAGCGCCCCTGCTTTAGAGGAATAAAAGGTCTTAGAATGAACATAAAATTTTAGTTATCAAGAATGGTAAATATGACCATATATTCATCAGTGAACTTACCTGGTGCCATAAAGTAACAGAATCTCTTCAAATCTCGAAAACTGGCAAAACTACGTCATTTTTGAAAAACGCTTAATCAATTTATTAAGCTTTTTTCAATAATCAAATGCATCTTTAAGGATAATTACTTAGTTTTTGGATATTTATGTATTTTTTTTATGTTATTTATGGTAGCAGGCTTATTTACTCATGAATAGAGCTCTTACTGACCAAATTTAAATTTTAAATTTTATGTTCATTCTAAGACCTATTATCCCTTTAAACAGGTACCACTCTAAGGAATATATCCTAGAGGAGTAAAAAATAAGTTGGATATTGGATCTAGATTTTTGAAGTATTTTCAGGTATTATAACTTTAAACAAACTATATATTACAATCCTGACCATACAGCAGATTTTTGTCTGAAAAACACTGTTTCCATTCAACCATAGACAATAAATTGAAAGAATGTTTAGAAAAAGAAATAGCTTAAAACTTGAAGTACAATAAACTTTTAATCTATTATTCAGGTCACATGCTTCAAAATGTGCAAAGATTTATATTATATAGGCTTAGTACAGGTTTTAATTGTCCAGAATTGATTGTTGATTTCTTCTCTATAGAAACTATAATATACTAAAATTTATATAAACTATTTATAATAAAGCCTAATTGTTGAGTATATTCAATGGCTGTTAACAAATTGGAAACATGATTTCATATAAGAATACTAAGTAAGTTTTAGTAGTATCAATACATGTTAGTTTAGATTCACTTTTATAGTTTGTGAATATTTTTTAATAATTAATATTTTATCCTTGCTGAATTATTATTTTTCGACTTTATAATAAAAATCTTTAGAAATTAACACACTATAAGGTACCAGTCAGTGGAAATTAGTATAAGCATGAATTATATTAAACTTATGAAGTAAGGTTAAACACTTTGAGTTTTTATCGTATTTTTGGAGATTAGTTATCAAGACATTTATAGTGTAAGTATTACACATCTTATGAAGCTTATATACACCGAAAGTTAAACTAACCTTACCTTAAAGTGTATTGCAATGACAATATCTTGGAAACGTGATGGATAAAGATCTGACATCACAGTGAATTTATAGTTGGACACCGTCAAATTATGTTTACTTCTACGTACAAATTGTTCTGACCGATAATAAGAATTACCCACCTTGACAATTATGTCGCCCCTACTTAGCCAGACCCAGACCCCCCCCCCCACACAACACACACACCTAACATTTCCTATAACCGACTCCCTCCCCCCACCACCAAAACATATTTCCTATAAACACCTCTGCAGTGGGCTCTACAAAGAAAGCCCAGTGTCAGATGGTGACTGTTATTTCTATAAAAAGACAGTAATAGTATAACAATGGATCACTCTCTAGAATATTACCTTGAGTTAGGTGATGTCTGGTGTTTCTATAAACAGACAATAGTACAACAGTGGATCACTCTCTAGAATATAACCCAGAGTTAGGTGATGTCTGGTGTTTCTATAAACAGACAATAGTACAACAGTGGATCACTCTCTAGAATATAACCCAGAGTTAGGTGACGTCTGGTGTTTCTATAAACAGACAATAGTACAACAGTGGATCACTCTCTAGAATATTACCTTGAGTTAGGTGACGTCTGGTGTTTCTATAAACAGATTAACGCGTGTCACGGGCAATTTACAAGTTAGAATTTTATTGATGTCATTTTGCATGGAAAAAGTACCCCTAAAATATGGTTACCGAAAATAAAAAACAATGGTAGATTTGGTCTCCGTCGGTAAGATTAAATGGCTGACATTCGTCCAATTATGAATGTTGATGTCATTATCGAGTAAAAGAAATTACTACAAAATGCACTTACAATACCATGAGGTGACAATCAAAAATTAGTGATTATTTCGTGAAACAGAAAATAGTTGGGTATTTATAATTGTTTGATGTCACTGTTGTTATTAAACCATTATGACTGATGATTACATTCTTTCTAATACCTTGATCCTCCCCTTGAATGTAAGAGTCTACTTTTAATTTCCCTGGGTTCTCTTAAAAGGGCTTTACTGTAGTACAACAGTGAACCACCCTCTAGAATATAACCCAGAGTTAGGCGATTTATAATTGTTCTAATATAGGTCACTGTGACATATCTAATATATTTATACCTGATATTACATATTTAAAAGACCAAATGGGTTAGTACAATTATGCATGAGACTTTATTATATGCAAAATGGTATTATATTAAACGATGTTTATCTAAATGAGATCTGTATGAGTCATTTTAGGGAAATTGAAGCAGGTGACTAGATTATAAGAAAATCCAAAAGATCATTTATTGATAAACCTCAATTTTAAACTAGAGGTCAACTTGGTGTCAAGTTATGCATATTGAAAGGATTATTATGTGAAAGAAGTTATTATATTCAAAGACGTTATAATATTGAAAGGCGGTATTTTATTGCTGAATATCAAATTATGTAAATGATATCTGTATGAGTCACTTTAGTGGAAGAATGTGACTAGATTTTTGCAGAGTTTGAACCCTTGTCCCTCAAGTTAGGAGAAAGCAATCAACCAAATGAACCACCGTGGCTCCCTAGACATGTTTGAGATGAGAAACTGGAAACTGATAAGATGTATTTTGTGTTTATGAATACTGTATTAATTATTTTTATATCGTTCACAATCATCTCTCTACAACTTGTTGAATATGTTACGTCAGTCCGCAGTATCCCAATTATTGGACTAACTTGATTTACAGTATATTCAGTTCACTATATTAAAAACTGGTTGCTTTTACACCTTTTAGGATCGGTTTTATATATCTGATATGTGTAAGAGGGTTCTTTATAAAATGTAAAATTATTATTAGACTCAAGGTTAAAGAATTTGTTTAAACATTGTTCCCGGGGAGAATGATTTAAACGATTTAAGTAGAAATAGTATAAACGTGTCGATGTCACTCCGCTTCGTGATTTTATATGTCAATATCGTAAAAGTACAACAGTAAATAACACTATAGAGCAGTGTTTCTCAACGGAGAGCCCCTTGATACACTGGGGGGGGGGGGGTAATGAAGGGAGTCATGGAAGTAAAAGGGGTAATTGAGGAGCCACGGTAATTCTGGTAGAGTAATCTCTATATCTAGAGATAATAATAATTGAGATGGTGATGTCCTGTGTATAAGAATTGTACTAATGTATTGTGAATATTATAGAACTTATCAAAGGCTCTAACATGTCGTAAATAGTTCTATACTGCATTTATGGCTTCGTTTCATATTGTACTCCCACGCCTGGGTTCCCCATTCCGACGGCCTTCGTTTGCCTCCAATCCACACAAGTAAGCGCGGATCCAGCGGGGAGAAGATAGGCTACCCAGAATGGCAACAGATACACGGAAAATATCCTGATTTTCAAAATTGTCCTGGGAGGGGAAATGGTGAGTTGTGTGATGCTTGATATTTCTATATACCCTAGGTTTTCAACCTGAGGGACGCATCCCACACGTCGGACGTTTGACGATTTTGAGTGGGACGCGGCCTCATCCCAAGTCCCTTCGAAAATTTTTCTTTTTGTATGATTTTCCCAGAAAATATTACAAAATCAAAATTACCTGTCGGAGGCTGTCAGTTGAAAAAAGACACCGACTATTTGCATGATGCGGGCACGAGATTAACTTTCCTTGAAAATTACCCGGAAGTGGACGTGCATGATCACTCCATGTTGATAGGGACGCGTGTCCGAACCAAATCAAAATAAGGGACGCCATCCAAAAAAGGTTGAAAACCCAGGCTATATACAGTCAGACATACTACAACAATGAATCAGCGGACCACTCTCTACAATATAGCCCAGGGTTGTGTGATGGTTGATATTTCTATAAAAAGTCAGTGACAGTAAAACAGTGGACCATTCTCTAGAATATAACCCAGAGTTAGGTGATGTCTGGTGTTCCTATAAACAGACAATAGTACAACAGTGGATCACTCTCTAGAATATAACCCAGAGTTAGGTGATGTCTGGTGTTTCTATAAACAGACAATATTACAACAATGGAACATTCTCTAGAATATAACCCAGAGTTAGGTAATGTCTGGTGTTTCTATAAACAGACAATATTATAACAGTGGACCACCCTCTAGAATATAACTCAGAGTTAGGCGATGTCTGGTGTTTCTATAAACAGACAATAGTACAACAGTGGACAACTCTCTAGAATATAACCCAGAGTTAGGTGATGTCTGGTATTTCTATAAACAGACAATAGTACAACAGTGGACCACCCTCTAGAATATAACTCAGAGTTAGGTGATGTCTGGTATTTCTATAAACAGACAATATTACAACAGTGGACCACCCTCTAGAATAAAACCCAGAGTTAGGTGATGTCTGGTGTTTCTATAAACAGACAATATTACAACAGTGGACCACCCTCTAGAATATAACTCAGAGTTAGGTGATGTCTGGTGTTTCTATAAACAGACAATATTACAACAGTGGACCACCCTCTAGAATATAACCCAGAGTTAGGTGATGTCTGGTGTTTCTATAAACAGACAATAGTACAACAGTGGACCACCCTCTAGAATATAACCCAGAGTTAGGTGATGTCTGGTGTTTCTATAAACAGTCAGTAACAATACAACATTGAATCATTATTTAGAATATAAGATTAAGTCTGGTGTTTCTATAAACAGACAATAGTACAACAGTGGACCACTCTCTAGAATATAACCCAGAATTAGGTGATGCCTGGTGTTTCTATAAACAGACAATATTACAACAATGGAACATTCTCTAGAATATAACCCAGAGTTAGGTGATGTCTGGTGGTTCTATAAACAGACAATAGTACTATAGTGGACCAACCTCTAGAATATAACCCAGAGTTAGGTGATGTCTGGTGGTTCTATAAACAGACAATAGTACTATAGTGGACCAGCCTCTAGAATATAACCCAGAGTTAGGTGATGTCTGGTGGTTCTATAAACAGACAATAGCATAACAGTGGACAACTCTCTAGAATATAACCAAGAGTTAGGTGATGTCTGGTGGTTCTATAAACAGACAATAGTACTATAGTGGACCAGTCTCTAGAATATAACCCAGAGTTAGGTGATGTCTGGTGGTTCTATAAACAGACAATAGTACAACAGTGGACCACTCTCTAGAATATAACCCAGAGTTAGGTGATGTCTGGTGGTTCTATAAACAGACAATAGCATAACAGTGGACAACTCTCTAGAATATAACCCAGAGTTAGGTGATGTCTGGTGTTTCTATAAACAGACATAATTACAACAGTGGACCACTCTCTAGAATATAACCCAGAGTTAGGTGATGTCTGGTGTTTCTATAAACAGACAATAGTACAACAGTGGACAACTCTCTAGAATATAACCCAGAGTTAGGTGATGTCTGGTGTTTCTATAAACTGACAACAGTAATAGTACAATAGTGGACCAACCTCTAGAATATAACCTAGAGTTAGATGATGTCTGATGTTCTTTAAACAGGCACCACTCTAAGGAGTAAAGCCCAAAGAAATAAAAAAGAAAGTCTCTCCAACACTTTGACCTGGTTGATGTCTGAAGTATTTTCAGGTATTTATTAACTTTAAACAAACCAAACATTACAATCCTGACCATACAGCAGATTTTTGTCTGAAAAACACTGTTTCCATGCAACCATAGACAATAAATTGAAAGAATGTTTAGAAAAAGAAATAGCTTAAAACTTGAAGGTACAATAAACTTTTAATCTATTATTCAGGTCACATGCTTTAAAATGTGCAAAGATTTATATTATATAGGCTTAGTACAGGTTTTAATTGTCCAGAATTGACTTGTTGATTTCTTCTCTATAGAAACTATAATATTCAAATGATTTATATAACACATCACAATAGAGTAGGTTGTTAGTCATATTCAATGCTGTTTTCACGACCATTGGAAAACATATATGTCCATATAAGGGAATACTCAAGAAGCCATTTCTAGTAGCTAGTCAATACATGTTTAGTTTAGATTCACTTTTATAGTTTGTGAATATTTTTTAATAATTAATATTTTGTCCTTGTTGAATTATTGACATTATAATAGAGTCTTTAGAAATAAACACAAACCATTCAATTTTAGTTTCATATTTCTATATTGTAATAATACCAAAGGGATTGAGATTAACGTTTCCAGTAGCCTCTATTAAAGCTGAAAATATTACTCTTAAGGTAACCTACAGACTAATGAATGAATGCATCAAATACCATGGGAGAACTAAATATAAGTTAATCATATTTATTGTAGACTTTACTAACAGAATCAGGGGGTTATTAACAATATGAAAACATAAACCTGTTGAGTTAACATAGATTAAATAACAACTATTCTAGTCACATACATCAGACCATACTTTATAAATTAACCTGCTCATTGTCTGCTTGAAGCTACTGATAATAGACCATACTTTATAAATTAACCTGCTCATTGTCTGCTTGAAGCTACTGATAATAGACCATACTTTATAAATTAACCTGCTCATTGTCTGCTTGAAGCTACTGATAATAGACCATACTTTATAAATTAACCTGCCATTGTCTGCTTGAAGCTATGATAATAGCCCATACTTTATAAATTAACCTGCTCATTGTCTCTTGAACTACTGATAATAGACCATACTTTAAAAATTAACCTGCCATTGTTTTTTTAAGTACTGATAATAGACCTACTTATAAATTAACCTGCCATTGTCTGCTTGAAGCAACTGATAATAGACCATACTTTATAAATTAACCTGCCCATTGTCTGCTTGAAGCTACTGATAATAGACCATACTTTATAAATTAACCTCCATTGTCTCTTGAAGCAACTGATAATAGACCATACTTTATAAATTAACCTGCCATTGTCTGCTTGAAGCTACTGATAATAGACCTACTTTATAAATTAACCTGCATTGTCTGCTTGAAGCTACTGATAATAGACCTACTTTATAAATTAACCTGCCATTGTCTGCTTGAAGCTACTGATAATAGACCTACTTTATAAATTAACCTCATTGTCTGCTTGAAGCAACTGATAATAGACCATACTTTATAATTAACCTCCATTGTCTGCTTAAAGCTACTGATAATAGACCTTTTATAAATTAACCTGCTCATTGTCTGCTTGAAGCTACTGATAATAGACCATACTTATAAATTAACCTCCATTGTCTACTTGAAGCTACTGATAATAGACCATACTTTATAAATTAACCTGCTCATTGTCTTTGAAGCTACTGATAATAACCATACTTTATAAATTAACCTGCTCATTGTCTGCTTAAGCTACTGATAATAGACCTACTTTATAAATTAACCTCCATTGTCTGCTTGAAGCTACTGATAATAGACCATACTTTATAAATTAACCTGCTCATTGTCTGCTTGAAGCACTGTTTATAGACCATACTTATAAATTAACCTGTCATTGTCTGCTTAAAGGGATGATAATAGACCATACTTTATAAATTAACCTGCTCATTGTCTGCTTGAAGCTACTGATAATAGACCATACTTTATAAATTAACCTGCTCATTGTCTGCTTGAAGTATGATAATAGACCATACTTTATAAATTAACCTGCCATTGTCTGCTTGAAGCACTTTTATAGACCATACTTATAAATTAACCTGCTCATTGTCTACTTGAAGCAACTATAATAGACCATACTTTAAAAATTTAAACCCTTTTCATTGTCTCTTGAAGCAACTATAATAGACCATACTTTATAAATTAACCTGCCATTGTCTGCTTGAAGCTACTATAAAGACCATACTTTATAAATTAACCTCCATTGTCTGTTTGAAGCAACTGATAATAGACCATACTTTATAAATTAACCTGCCATTGTCTGCTTGAAGCTACTAATAATAGACCATACTTTATAAATTAACCTGCTCATTGTCTGCTTGAAGCTACTGATAATAGACCTTACTTTATAAATTAACCTCTCATTGTCTGCTTGAAGCACTGATAAAGACCATACTTTATAAATTAACCTCTCATTGTCTGCTTGAAGCAACTGATAATGGACCATCTTATAAATTAACCTGCATGTCTGCTTGAAGCTACTGATAAAGACCATACTTTATAAATTAACCTCCATTGTCTGCTTAAAGCTACTGATAATGGACCATCTTTATAAATTAACCTGCATTGTCTCCTGAAGCTACTGATAATAGACCATACTTTATAAATTAACCTGCCATTGTCTCTTGAAGCTACTGATAATAGACCTTACTTTATAAATTAACCTGCTCATTGTCTGCTTGAAGCAACTATAATAGACCATACTTTATAAATTAACCTACTCATTGCTGTTAAAGCATGATAATAGACCATATTTTATAAATTAACCTGCTATTGTCTGCTTGAAGCAACTGAAAAGCCCATACTTTTAAATTAACCGCTCATTGTCTGTTGAAGCACTGAAATAGACCATACTTTATAAATTAACCTACTCATTGTTGCTTAAAGCACTGATAATAACCATACTTTAAAATTAACCTGCTCATTGTCTGCTTGAAGCCCTGATAATAGACCATACTTTATAAATTAACCTACTCATTTCTCTTAAACTACGATAATAGCCAATTTATAAATTAACCTATCATTGTCTGCTTAAAGTACTGAAAATAGACCATACTTTATAAATTAATACTATTGTTCTTAAAGCTATGATAATAGACCATTTTATAAATTAAACCCTACTCATTGTTGTTGAAGCTATGTAAAAGGTTTAAAACTTTAAAGGTAATGGGGCATAGGTAAGGGTAATGAAATAATCGGGTTATCATGGTGGATATTGGGGTTATTTGGGTGGGGTTTTACAAGTTGTTCCTTCCAATAACTCTGTCTTGCAGGGTTTTTGAAACTTTAAAATTTCTATAATAAAAATCTTTAATAGAATGGGCAGTAAAAAAATTTGCATGTAGATATGGCCGCATGAGGTTGGCGATGTTTTTAGTTCAACTAGGGAAACGAAAACATGACAAGTTTTGTTAATCGCTTGTTTATTATCGTTTCTATAGTGAAGATAACAAGAAGCCATTTCTGGAAAATATTAACTAGTTTTAACAACATGTACTATATACAGTTATAAACAGACAATTTCAATCTTGAGAGAAGATATCAACAAGTTATTACTAGGGAATATTAACTAGTTTTAACATGAATATAGATAAAATATTAGTTTTATATCAACATACTATATACAGTTATAAACAGACAATTCAATCTTGAGAGAAGATATCAACAAGTTATTCTAGGGAATATTAACTAGTTTTAACATAATATAGATAAAATATTAGTTTTATATCACATGTACTATATACAGTTATAAACAGACAATTTCAATCTTGAGAGAAGATATCAACAAGGTATTTCTAGGGAATATTAACTAGTTTTAACATGAATATAGATAAAATATATAGTTTTATATCAACATGTACTATATACAGTTATAAACAGACAATTTCAATCTTGAGAGAAGATATCAACAAGTTATTACTAGGGAATATTAACTAGTTTTAACATGAATATAGATAAAATATATAGTTTTATATCAACATGTACTATATACAGTTATAAACAGACAATTTCAATCTTGAGAGAAGATATCAACAAGTTATTCTAGGGAATATTAACTAGTTTTAACATGAATATAGATAAAATATGTAGTTTTATATCAACATGTACTATATACAGTTATAAACAGACAATTTCAATCTTGAGAGAAGATATCAACAAGTTATTTCTAGGGAATATTAACTAGTTTTAACATGAATATAAATAAAATATATAGTTTTATATCAACATGTACTATATACAGTTATAAACAGAAATTCAATCTTGAGAGAAGATATCAACAGTATTTCTAGGGAATATTAACTAGTTTTAACAGAATATAGATAAATATATAGTTATATCAACATGTACTATATACAGTATAAACAGACAATTTCAATCTTGAGAGAAGATATCAACAAGTTATTTCTAGGAATATTAACTAGTTTTAACATGAATATAGATAAAATATATAGTTTTATATCAACATGTACTATATACAGTTATAAACAGACAATTTCAATCTTGAGAGAAGATATCAACAAGTTATTTCTAGGGAATATTAACTAGTTTTAACATGAATATAATAAAATATATAGTTTTATATCACATTTCTATATACAGTTATAAACAGAAATTCAATCTTGAGAGAAGATATCAACAAGTTATTTCTAGGGAATATTAACTAGTTTTAACATGAATATAGATAAATATATAGTTTTATATCAACATGTACTATAAAGTTATAAACAGAAATTTCAATCTTAGAGAAGATATCAACAAGTTATTTCTAGGAATATTAACTAGTTTTAACATGAATATAGATAAATATATAGTTTTATATCAACATGTACTATATACAGTTATAAACAGACAATTTCAATCTTGAGAGAAGATATCAACAAGTTATTCTAGGGAATATTTAAATAGTTTTAACATAATATAGATAAATATATAGTTTTATATCAACATGTACTATATACAGTTATAAACAGATAATTTCAATCTTGAGAGAAGATATCAACAAGTATTTCTAGGGAATATTAACTAGTTTTAAATGAATATAGATAAATATATAGTTTTATATCAAATGTACTATATACAGTTATAAACAGAAATTTCAATCTTGAGAGAAGATATCAACAAGTATTTCTAGGGAATATTAACTAGTTTTAACATGAATATAGATAAAATATATAGTTTTATATCACATGTACTATATACAGTTATAAACAGATAATTTCAATCTTGAGAGAAGATATCAACAAGTATTTCTAGGGAATATTAACTAGTTTTAACATGAATATAGATAAAATATATAGTTTTATATCAACAGGGACTATATACAGTTATAAACAGACAATTTCAATCTTGAGAGAAGATATCAACAAGTTATTCTAGGGAATATTAACTAGTTTTAACATGAATATAGATAAAATATTAGTTTTATATCAACATGTACTATATACAGTTATAAACAGAAATTTCAAACTTGAGAGAAGATATCAACAAGTTATTTCTAGGGAATATTAACTAGTTTTAACATGAATATAGATAAAATATATAGTTTTATATCAACAGGGACTATATACAGTTATAAACAGACAATTTCAATCTTGAGAGAAGATATCAACAAGTTATTCTAGGGGAAAATTAACTAGTTTTAACATGAATATAGATAAAATATATAGTTTTATATCAACATGTACTATATACAGTTATAAACAGAAATTTCAATCTTGAGAGAAGATATCAACAAGTTATTTCTAGGGGAAAATTAACTAGTTTTAACATGAATATAGATAAAATATATAGTTTTATATCAACAGGGACTATATACAGTTATAAACAGACAATTTCAATCTTGAGAGAAGATATCAACAAGTTATTCTAGGGAATATTAACAGTTTTAACATGAATATAGATAAAATATATAGTTTTATATCACTGTACTATATACAGTTATAAAAGTAATTTTAATTTGAAAAGATATCAACAAGTTATTCTGGGAATAAAATTTTTCATGAATATAAAAAAATATTAGTTTTAACCATTACTATATCAGTTATAAAAAGATAATTTAACTTGAAGAAGATATCAACAAGTTATTTCTAGGGAATATTAATATTTTTGAAAATAATAAAATATATATTTTAATCAAACCTACTATATACGTTATAAAAGACAATTTCAACTTTGGGGAAAGATATCCAAGGTATTTCTGGGTATTTAAAAGTTTTAACATGAATTAGATAAAAATATAGTTTTTATCACAGACAATAATTATAAAAAGACAATTTTTCTTAAAAAATACAAAAAGTTATTCTGGGTTTAATAGTTTTAACATGAATTAGATAAAAATATAGTTTTTTCCCCCATAAACAGTTATAAACAAAATTTCAATCTTAAGAAATATAACAAGTTATTTCTGGGTATTTTATTTTTAAAAGAAATAGAAAATATATATTTTAACATAGTATTTACGTTATAAAAAGACAATTTCAACCTTGAAGAAATACAAAAAGTTTTTCTGTTTTCATGAAAAGAAAAATAAAGTTTTATATAACATGTACTATATAATTATAAAAAAAAATTTTAATTTAAAGAAGAACCAATTACTAGGGTAAACTAGTTTTTAAAATTATGAAAAATATATAGTTTTATATCAACATGTATATATCAGTTATAAACAGAAATTTAAATTTTAAGAAGATATCAAAAGTTTTTATAGGGGAAAACATTTTCTGAATATAATAAAATGATATTTTATATCAACATGTATTAACAGTTATAAACAGAAATTTAATCTTGAGAGAAGATATAACAAGTTTTTAAATAGGGGTTTTAGTTTTAACAGGAAGAAAAACCCTATACAAATATTTTTGATATCAATACAATTATATAAGGGTCACCTTCTTTACATCAAATAACCTGTATCACGTGTATATTGAATGATATTTTATTTCTGGGGAATAAAATCAAATGACTTGATGATTCACGTGAAATATTATCATTCTTTAATCAGCTTGGCAGTTTCTAGGGACCGACAATTGAGAAATATTTTTATTTGAATGAGGACAGAGTATGTTAGGCAATGCATCTTGTTTCTACAAATTGACAATATTACAATAGTGGACTACTATCTGGAATATAACCTAGAGTTAGGTGATGTCTGGTGTTTCTATAAACAGACAATATTACAACAGTGGACCACTCTCTAGAATATAACCCAGAGTTAGGTGATGTCTGGTGTTTCTATAAACAGACAATATTACAACAGTGGACCACTCTCTAGAATATAACCCAGAGTTAGGTGATGTCTGGTATTTCTATAAACAGACAAAAGTATAAAAGTGGACTACCCTCTATAATTCAACCCAGAGTTACGTGATGTCTACTGTTTCTATTATCAGACATTAGTTCAACAGTGGACTACTCTCTAGAATATAACCCAGAGTTGGTTGGTGACGCCTGGTATTCTATGAAAAGAGAAATAGGGTTTATAATATAGGTCACTGTGACATATCTGTAATATTATATATATTTATACCTGATATTCACAGCTATTTATTGAATGACCTCAATTTAAAACTAGAGGTAAACTATGCATTTAACATTTATTGAAGAGACTGTTATGTTGAAAGAAGTTATTATACTCAAAGACGGTATTATATCGAAAACACTTGCTGAATATCAAATTATCTAAATGATATCCTATGAGTCATTTCAGTGAAATTGAAGCATGTGACTAGATTATTCGTAGAAACTTTATTCATTGGATGATGAAGGTATATATACAAGTACAACATTATTGAGTTGTTAGTATTTCAACCAGGACAGAAAAAACACTTTAGTTCTTATTGCTGTTTAAGTTTATATGGAAGTATGTGACTCGTGATTTATTCGTTGAAACTTTATAAACATATCGAGGGACTTACTCTTTTGTGATGTTCTTATTTCAACAAATTGTTAATTGTTATGTTTCTATGGTACAGAATGAACAAGCCGATACTTGGAAACCTAAAGATAAATATATACCGTACTATTGATAAACCATAGAATATATCACACCTACATCTCTAGTGTGTTTTATATCTAAACAGTCTATATTCAACTAGGATATATCTAGTGTGTTTTATATCTAAACAGTCTATATTCAACTAGGACATATCTAGTGTGTTTTATATCTAAACAGCCTGTATTCAACTAGGACATATCTAGTGTGTTTTATATCTAAACAGTCTCTATTCAACTAGGACATATCTAGTGTGTTTTATATCTAAACAGTCTATATTCAACTAGGACATATCTAGTGTGTTTTATATCTAAACAGTCTATATTCCACTAGGACATATCTAGTGTGTTTAATATCTAAACAGTCTATATTCAACTAGGACATATCTAGTGTGTTTTATATCTAAACAGTCTATATTCCACTAGGACATATCTAGTGTGTTTTATATCTAAACAGTCTATATTCAACTAGGACATATCTAGTGTGTTTTATATCTAAACAGCCTATATTCAACTAGGACATATCTAGTGTGTTTTATATCTAAACAGTCTATATTCAACTAGGACATATCTAGTGTGGTTTATATCTAAACAGTCTATATTCAACTAGGACATATCTAATGTGTTTTATATCTAAACAGTCTATATTCAACTAGGACATATCTAGTGTGTTTTATATCAAAAAATTCTATATTCAACTAGGATATTTCTAGTGTGTTTTATATCTAAAAATTCTATATTCAACTAGGATATCTTCATATTTGGACTTCTAGAAATATATAAAATGGCCACAGCTGCTGCAAGTATCAAGCCAGAATGTCCGATATGTATGGAAAACTTTAATATACCAAAGATTTTAGGATGTGGCCACACATTCTGTTTAGATTGTGTTAAAAAACTTATTGGTGATAAAACAGAGACATTCTGCTGTCCGACCTGTAAGCAGAATGTTAGGATTCCTGAAGGTGGTGCTGAGGCGTTTACTACCAACTTCCATCTTTCATCCACACAACCTCCCTCAACAAAACAGCCAAAATGTCCCAACCACAATCAGAGGGAGGTGGATTATTACTGTAATAATTGTAATATAGGATTGTGTTTAAAGTGTATATTAGGACAACACAAAGAACACGAAACATTGGATATAGAATGTGACGAAACACGGAATAAAGCCATAGAAAAACTTGAACGTTCACAAAATATCATCAAAAACAGAATCAAAAACTTGGAGAAAACTCGTTCCGCATTATTAGAATCATTTCAAGATCTGAAATCTTCGTGTGAAGATTCCTGTGCTAAAGTGACTGAAAAAACTGAACAAATTGTTTCTGATGTAAGAAAAGGTTGTGAACAGATTATAAAAGACATCAGAAATAATTTGGAAGAAAATAGAAAGAAAGTAGAAGATAGAGAAATGGAAATAACATGTGAAATAAATTTATTAGAAGGTAATATGGAATCAAATATTTCACCTTCAACTAAAACAACATTAAATATTCTACAAACATTACCTCGATTATTAGAAATAGAAAAACAGGACGAGAAAGATTATAATCTGTGTGTACAGTATTTACAGTGGGTGGGGAAAGATTTTAGTTTAGATATAGATCAGGTAGGGTCTGTTATTTCTAAAGAATCATTTTACATACCAGGTTCGTATCAGTTTATATTTGATATCAGTGATATAAAGGAAGAGGGCACTAGTTATTACAACAAGAATAAGTTTAGAAACAATAACCTGGTATGGAGTTGTAGTGTAATGAGAGATATCGGTGATAAGTTATATATTGATATTGAACTTTTACCAGTTGATAATCCTGAACTAGACTACTGTACTATTGATTGTACAATCAGTGTATTTAGTATTGATGATAGTCGAACTGTTACTAAATCATTTAGTGACATGAGAGTACGGCCTGGCGCGTTTAGTAGTATACTGTTCTTTTATTCTCTCACCCTGACTGAACTCTCTGATAAACGCAACGGTTATTTAAATTCTAAAAATCAGTTTTTGGTCGAATTCAATATCAGAGAGATTAAAGAAATATCATGGAAATAGAGTTTAGTCAGTAAAATTACTAGAACCAATATTATAATCTCTATCTCAATTTTCCCACTCTTTTATCTAATCAGTGTTCTGAATTTCATTATAAATCATGTGATATTTGAAATAGAGTTTAGTCAGTAAAATTACTAGAACCAATATTATAATCTCTATCTAAATTTACCCACTCTTGTATCTAATCAGTGTTCTGAATTTCATTATAAATCATGTGACATTTGAGATAGAGTTTAGTCAGTGAAATTACTAGAACCAATATTATAATCTCTATCTAAATTTACCCACTCTTTTATCTAATCAGTGTTCTGAATTTCATTATAAATCATGTGACATTTGAGATAGAGTTTAGTCAGTAAAATTACTAGAACCAATATTATAATCTCTATCTAAATTTACCCACTCTTTTATCTAATCAGTGTTCTGAATTTCATTATAAATCATGTGACATTTGAAATAGAGTTTAGTCAGTAAAATTACTAGAACCAATATTATAATCTCTATCTAAATTTACCCACTCTTTTATCTAATCAGTGTTCTGAATTTCATTATAAATCATGTGACATTTGAGATAGAGTTTAGTCAGTAAAATTACTAGAACCAATATTATAATCTCTATCTAAATTTACCCACTCTTTTATCTAATCAGTGTTCTGAATTTCATTATAAATCATGTGACATTTGAAATAGAGTTTAGTCAGTAAAATTACTAGAACCAATACAGTGAAACTTCTCTTAACCACATCCTCTATAAACCGACTTCCCCTGTAAACCGACATATTTGAAAAATCCTGGCCGAATCACTATATTATACTTATTATTTAATTATAACTGTTAATTTACATTAGCTAGAAAACAACTTATTGACCAGTCAAGAAAAGCCATGTTTGAATTAAATAGAAAAATAAGAAATATATCACTCCCAATAGATTTACAATTTAAATTATTTGACACGTTACTGTTACTGATCCTACTGTATAGATGTGAAATTTGGGGATTTGAGAATTGTTCAGATCTAGACAAAATTCACACAAAATACTGTAAACGAATATTAAACGTTAGAAATACAACTCTATATTGTATGATCTATGGAGAAACAGGCAGATTTCTTATTATTTTAAATATTCAACAACGTATGATTTTATTTTGGTCAAATTTATACCATTAAATCAAACGGAAATTTAATTATAATATATGAATTGTTAAACAAATAGAATTCTATATATTGTATATATACAACATTTATATTTATAATGTAGAAATTGTTATATCGTAACAGTGCTAACCGTCTGACTAAATCTTTTAGGTACACTCGTAATTATTTGCCATTGACTTTTAATTATAATTAAGCTGTTTTGTCTTATTATCTATTTTATTTTAATTATTTAATCTGCTCTATTGGTTACTAACCATCATTGTCTATGCCTGTTACTAACCCCCTATTGTGTCAGTTCACTATAAATATTGTTTCTATATTATTGTATATCAGATTTGGATATTCCAGCTCAGTTAACATACAGTTGGCTATCCAATGTATGTTATATTTCTACTTATTAAACCCGTTCGTTATTTCTAGCCTTCAGTGTTATTTGTTACCAAACATCAAGAATCTACATCCCAACATTCATATAGAGGCCACACTTCTATAATATGTATGTATTATGTAATATCTTGTTACCCACGCTGTGGGTCTGAGTTCTGTTCTGTTCTGTTCTGTATAACCCATCCACCAGATGATAAAGTTCAGCCTTTTGAAGACATGTGATACAAACACCATATTATAATGTTATTAAATATTTTTAAACATGGTTCATATTTATAATAACTTATTATGTTGAATAAACGATACTAATTATCACTTACTTTTTTTCTTTACAGTTCTCTATAACTCTATAACTCAAACTTTAACACAGATAATGATCTGATCTGTGTGGAACAGTCCATATATTGATAGGTAGAAGACAGGGGATTAGTTTCCCAGTCATGTATATTCTCTGTTGTTATAAGATGTATAACACGTGACCTATATGACTGATGGGAGGGAACCCTTCCAATGGTCAGTTATATCAATAAAGGGTGATTCATGTAATCCTTAGAAAGGAGACTGGAGATGTTTGAGAAAATGAAATGAACTGAATGTAGTTTTACGTCCTACTCTTCAGCACCCAGTGGGATACAGAAGAGGGACAACGCCATGCAGTGTGCAATGAGGGACATTTTGTCACCGACAGCAACATTGGCTCTTTTACGATTGACAACTGTCAAAGGATCTAAACATTTCCCAAGTGTCCTCTATCATGTCTTACATGCCTCTTGGGTTCTGGGATAAAGTCATGCTAGATGCCCCTAACAGTACATAACAGTACATAACATTCACAAACACCATTGCACAGCATAAAGAACCCCCCCCAACACTCACGTCGAAATGTTGCTAACATGAGACGAAAAGAAAGAAAACAAACATTTCTCTGGTTTATTCAATCAAATATACAAATTGGCATTTCATTTCTACCTCATTAGCTCTTGACACCGACTGGGCTATTTTATCGCAACACAAGACATTGTCGACTGAAGAGAATAATAATCCACCGACTTTTCCGTAGTCCGAAGGCCGTGTGGTGTTTCACAGTCAAAAATATATCTGATCAGTATTAGCCGCTAATCTCGTTGGGCATTCACAATTCCCTTTAATAGACTTCCCAAAATTTTTACAATTTATCTTATGCACCTTTGTCTTTCCATGATCATCTTTCCACACAAGAAATCTAACAACATCTCTAGGTTCAACATCTCTCAATCTAACAACATCCCTAGGTTCAACATCTCTCAATCTAACAACATCCCTAGGTTCAACATCTCTCAATCTAACAACATCCCTAGGTTCAACATCTCTCAATCTAACAACATCCCTAGGTTCAACATCTCTCAATCTAACAACATCCCTAGGTTCAACATCTCTCAATCTAACAACATCCCTAGGTTCAACATCTCTCAATCTAACAACATCCCTAGGTTCAACATCTCTCAATCTAACAACATCCCTAGGTTCAACATCTCTCAATCTAACAACATCCCTAGGTTCAACATCTCTCAATCAAACAACATCCCTAGGTTCAACATCTCTCAATCTAACAACATCCCTAGGTTCAACATCTCTCAATCTAACAACATCCCTAGGTTCAACATCTCTCAATCTAACAACATCCCTAGGTTCAACATATCTCAATCTAACAACATCCCTAGGTTCAACATCTCTCAATCTACAACATCCCTAGGTTCAACATCTCTCAATCTAACAACATCCCTAGGTTCAACATCTCTCAATCTAACAACAGTGGGCCACTCTCTTTAAACAGGCACCACTCTAAGGAGTAAAGCCCGAAGTAAATAAAAAGAAAGTCTCTTCAACCCTTTTCTTATTTGACCAGGTATTATTAACTTTAAACAAACTAAACATTGTTTCCATGCAACCATAGACAATAAATTGAAAGAATGTTTAGAAAAAGAAATAGCTTAAAACCTGAAGCTACAATAAACTTTTAATCTATTATTCAGGTCACATGCTTCAAAATGTGCAAAGATTTATATTATATAGGCTTAGTACAGGTTTTAATTGTCCAGAATTGACTTGTTGATTTCTTCTCTATAGAAACTAAAATATACAAATGATTTATATAACACACCACAATGGAGTAGGTTGTTAGTCATATTCAATGCTGTTTTCACGACCATTGGAAAACATATATGTCCATATAGGAGAATATTCAAGAAGCCATTTCTAGTAGCTAGTCAATACATGTTTAGTTTAGATTCCCTTTTATAGTTTGTGAATTTTTTTAAATAATTAATATTTTGTCCTTGCTGAATTATTGACATTATAATAGATCTTTAGAAATAAACACAAACCATACAATTTTAGTTTCATATTTCTATATTGTAATGATCCCAAAAGGGGATTGAGATTCCCGTTCCCGGTAGCTCTATTAAAGCTGAAAATATTACTCTTAAGGCAACCTACAGACTAATGAATGATTGCATCAAACACCATAGGAGAACTAAATATAAGTTAATCATATTTATTGTAGACTTTACTAACAGAATCGGGGGATTATTAACAATATGAAAACATAAACCTGTTGAGTTAACACAGATTAAATAACAACTATTCTAGTCACATACATCAGACCATACTTTATAAATTAACCTGCTCATTGTCTGCTTGAAGCTACTGATAATAGACCATGCTTTATAAATTAACCTGCTCATTGTCTGCTTGAAGCTACTGATAATAGACCATACTTTATAAATTTACCTGCTCATTGTCTACTTAAAGCTACTGATAATAGAACTTACTTTATAAATTAACCTGCTCATATGACATGTGAGGTAATGATGGCAGTCTGGTTGTAGGATGTAATGAAACATATAATCTGGTTATCATGATAGATATTGTGGTTATTTGGTCCTTCCAATAACTTTGTCTTGCAGGTTGTATCTTTTAATTGCTATAATTAAGTCTTTAATAGAATGGTCAGTAAAAAGAACTTTGTCATGTAGATATGGCCGCATGTGGTTGGCGATGTTTTTAGTTCAACTAGGGAAACGAAAACATGACAAGTTTTGTTAATCGCTTGTTTATTATCGTTTCTATAGTGAAGATAACAAGAAGCCATTTCTGAAAAATATTAACTAGTTTTAACATGAATATAGATAAAATATATAGTTTTATATCAACACCTACTATAAACAGTTATAAACAGACAATTTTAATCTTAAGAGAAGTTTTTTTTTAGGGAATATTAACTAGTTTTAACATGAATATAGATAAAATATATAGTTTTATATCAACATGTACTATATACAGTTATAAACAGACAATTTCAATCTTGAGAGAAGATATCAACAAGTTATTTCTAGGGAATATTAACTAGTTTTAACATGAATATAGATAAAATATATAGTTTTATATCAACACCTACTATATACAGTTATATGAGGGTTGTCTTCTATACATCAAATAACCTGTATATCATCACGTGTTTATTGACTGATATTTTATTTCTGGTAAATTTCTTCATTCTTTAGTCAGCTTGGCAGTTCCTAGGGACCGATAATTGAGAAATATTTTTATTTAAAAGGGGGCAGAGTATGTTAGGCAATGCATCTTGTTTCTAAAAATTGACAATAGTACTACAGTGGACCACTTTCTAGAATATAGCCCAAAGTTTGGTGATGTCTGGTATTTCTTTAAATAGACAATAGTACAACAGTGGAAAACTCTCTAGAATATAACCCAGAGTTAGGTGATGTCTGGTGTTTCTATAAACAATAGTACAACAGTAAACCACTCTATAGAATATAACCCAGAGTTGATGTCTGGTATTTCCATAAACAGACAATAGTACAACCGTGGACCACTCTCTAGAATATAACCCAGAGTTAGGTGATGTCTGGTGTTTCTATAAACAGAGAATAATAGTACAACAGTGGACAATTCTCTAGAATATAACCCAGAGTTAGGTGATGTCTGGTGTTTGATCCACTGCTGTACTATTGTATGTTTATAGACTCTCTAGAATAGAGATGTAAATGTAAAAAGATTAAAAATAGCATCAGAAATATTTTGGAAGAAAGTAGAAAATAGAGAAATGGAAATAACAAGTGAAATAAATTTATTAGAAGGTAACATGGAATCAAATATTTCACCTTCAAATAAATCAACATTAAATATTTTACAAACATTGCCTCGTTTGTTAGAAATAGAAAAACAGGACGAGAAAGACTATAGACTGTGTTTAAGGTATTTACAGTGGGTGGAGAAAGATTTTAGTTTAGATATAGATCAGGTAGGGTCTGTTATTTCTAAAGAATCATTATACATACCAGGTTCGTATCAGTTTATATTTGATATCAGTGATATAAAGAAAGAGGGCACCTGGTATTACAGTAAGAATAAATTTAGAAACAATAACCTGGTATGGAGTAGTAGGGTTGGGAGATTTGTCGGTGATTTATATATTGATATTGAACTATTACCAGATAACAATCCTAATCTAGACTTCTGTATTATTGATGGTACAATCAGTATATTGAATATTGATAATGACGATAAAACTGTAACTAAATCATTTAGAGACGCGAGAGTATGGCCCGACCTAGTAAATGGGTTTTTGTGCTGGAATTCCATCACCCTAACTGAACTCTGTGATAAAAACAAGGGCTATTTAAACAGGAACAATCAGTTTGTGATTCGATTCAATTTACTACAAATTAAAGAATTATCATGGAAATAGAGTTTAGTCAGTAAAATTACTAGAACTAATATTATAATCTCTATCTAAATTTACCCACTCTTTTATCTTATCTAATCAGTGTTCTGAATTTCATTATAAATCATGTGACATTTGATTGACAGCTAGTTTTTAGTTTCTAATTTTTCTGGACTATCATCCTTTAAGATTAACAAGTTTGTTTATTTCTGTTTGATTCAGATTTGTACTATATCTTGGTATGTTTTTACTATTAGATTTTTTGTGAATAAATATGTAAATTCAGATCTATTTGTTATTATTACTTTAAGATTATACTGCCATGGGTATGCAGCAAATTAAACCAATAAAGCAGAAGATATCGAACAAAGGCGTGTTGGGAGGGGGGGGGCAGACTTCTGTATTCTAGTAGTGAATAGCTACAAAGATACAGAGAATGGCATAAAAAATTAGACAAATATATTGACAAGCTCGACTCGAGTTCTTGACAAGAAGAACGATTAAAGGGAGACAAATCCTGTAAAACTGTCAAAATCATCAACAAGAGTTATCTATTCAGTATGAAGACTATGAAATTTAGAGCCATCAACATGAGCCATAAATTATCTAAATCCAATATCTTAAGACATAAAATATATCTTACAAACATAATAACATCCTAAACTTTGTCTAATTCATGAAATTACAAAAACTTTACCACATGTGAATCGCACCAGGGGCGTAGCGTGACCATTTTGACTGGGGGGTGTAACGTCTAAATTTTACCGACGAACACGTGTAACGTCTAAGTTTTACCGACGAACGCGTGTAACGTCTAAGTTTTACCGACGAACATGTGTTCTGCCGGGGGCAAAAATAACTTACTCGCACTATTAAGTATATACATTATACACGAACGAAATCCATCGTTATAGCAAATCCTAAACCTTTGAAAACCATTTCAATCAGGGGTGTATCTAGAATATGCCTGAGAGGGGGGACTGAAAGGTGATTTTTCCAAGGCAAGTCCTGCAAGCCAAAGGCTTTCGTATTTGGCCCTCGCAGTGGCGGGGGTTCGGGGGGTCCTTCCCCGGAAAATTTTACAAACTAGGAAACCCGGAGAATACATCTGACGCGATTTTGAAAGTCTTTTCCACTGGTCCAAATTATCAATTTTCATCGGAAAACCATATGTTTTCTATGTCCTTTTTCGACCTATTCTGCGTTTTACCGACATGGCGGGGGGTTTCGGGGGTTCTCCCCCGGAAAATTTTACAAACCAGGAAACTCGGAGAATACATCTGACTCGATTTTGGAAGTCGTTTCCACCGGTCAAAATTATCAATTTTCATCGGAAAACCATATGTTTTATGTAGCCTTTTTCGACCTATTCTGCGTTTTACCGACAAGTTCAGTAAAAATCACAACTGACACAAGGTTTGCACTCTTTCGGTCAGCCAGTCGGTTTTACCGAAGGCTCCATTCCCCATCCAGGACCGTCTATTATCGATCGATTCCGCGTTTTACCGACAAGTTTAGTAAAAATCATTTTAAGTTATAGACGAACGGTTTACCGATAACATCTTAACAGGCACAAGGTTTTCACTCTTTCGGTTAACAAATCGGTTTTACAGACGGCTCCATCCATGACCCCTTTTTACCGACCGATTCCGCGTTTTACCGACGAGTTCAGTAAAAGTGGGGGGGGGGGGGGGGGGGGCGACAAGCTACGCCCCTGAATCGCACGTTGATTCCAGAATCACATCTTCATGGTGGCCGATATATTTTATAAACGAGTATATGTGTAGGTAAGCCCAAGATGTAAGTCGTAGCTGGAAATGAAATTAAATGAATGGAGTTTTACGTCCTCCAAACGAAGACAGTCGTTGCTGGACCAAGGTCTCAAGGGTATATGGGGAAAGGGGTAGGGAGAATGGGTAGGGGTGAATGTCTTATTCAATGCAATTGCGTATCATCCAATCTAAAATACAATATGGCTTTTTTCTTCGTCCCCTTCGTAATCTAACAAGCTTACGAACACAGTCACGTTGTTTTCAACCAATCAAACCTTATTAATAGTGATGGTATAGCGACATAAAAGACGTTATCATCCTGCTCTACTTCAGGTTTCGCTATCTCACAATTCGTAATTGTTGACTCCCTTTAATTGGGCAAATTGTGATCATTAACACTAAACTGAGTAACGTTTGGCGACATCGAATGAGCAAGATAATTAGGGAATACTATGTATCATTTCGATAATTATCTACTTGTGTTTTCAGTGTTCAAAACAAGCGGTAGGCCTGATATCTCAGTTAGCGAGTCGTTATGTACAGTGTCAGCCAAGCGGTAGGCCTGATATCTCAGTTAGCGAGTCGTTATGTACAGTGTCAGCCAAGCGGTAGGCCTGATATCTCAGTTAGCGAGTCGTTATGTACAGTGTCAGCCAAGCGGTAGGCCTGATATCTCAGTTAGCGAGTCGTTATGTACAGTGTCAACCAAGCGGTAGGCCTGATACTCAGTTAGCGAGTCGTTATGTACAGTGTCAGCCAAGCGGTAGGCCTGATATCTCAGTTAGCGAGTCGTT